>OVAV01000098.1:0-13578 GCA_900406375.1 Iberis amara | reverse complement strand
CTGTCGGTTGATCTTGAAATGAATCTATTCAATGCGGCGATCCGACCTGTCAAATTTTGCACCTCTTTCTTGGTTCTGGGAGGAGGAAGGTTTAAGATTGCCAAGATCTGCTTCGGGTTAGCTTTGATTCCTTGTTTCGTTACGACGTATCCCAGGAATTCTCCTGATGTTACTCTGAAATTGCATTTTGCCGATTGAGTTTCATGCCGTAGAGGTTGAGGGTTTCGAAGCATTTTGCTAGATGTGTCACGTGATCCTTGGCTTTGGGCGACTTTACCAGCATGTCGTCGATATAGACCTCCATCGTTCTTCCGAGCTCGTTGGCGAACATTTTGTTTACCAGGCGTTGGTATGTAGCTCCCGCGTTCTTCAAACCAAAAGGCATTACCCTGTAACAGTATGTCCCCTATCCGTGATGAACGCAGTCTTTTCTCGATCTGCTGGATGCATCATAATATTATTATATCCTGAGAACGCGTCCATGAATGACATGAGTTCGTTGCCTGCGGTTGCTTCTACGAGTTTGTCTATATGCCATAAGGGGAAACTATCTTTTGGACATGCTTTGTTGAGATCGGTGAAATCGACGCATACTCGCCACTTCCCGTTCTTCTTTTTCACGAACACCGGGTTAGCAAACCAATCTGGGTATTTTACCTCATCGATGGATCCTGCACTCAAAAGTTTTTCTACCTCGTCGTTAACAGCTTGGGAACGTTCTGCGCCGAGCTTCCTCCGTTTCTGCTTTATTGGTTTGTAGGTCGAATCTACGTTAAGTTCGTGTGATGTGATAGATGGATCTATTCCCTTCATGTCTTCCATAGACCACACGAAAGTACTGACGTTCTTCTTTAATAGAGTGATTAACTCTTTCTTTATTATGGGGTCTAATTCCTTTCCTATCTCGGTAGTTCGATCGGGGTACGTTCCGTGGATGGTAAGTTGTTCGACTTTATCAAGCTTGGGAGCCGAGGTGTAAGTGTTGGGAGGTCTGTCTGTCACCTGTAACATTCGCATTCTATGCTCTGTCAAGAAACAGGTTCGAGCTATGCGTTGGTTTTCCTTTATGGTCCAGGTTCCTCCGTTGGTCGGGAATTTTACGCACTGATGATAGGTTGAGACTGCTGCTTTCATGGAATAAAGCCAGGGTGTACCGAGGATCGCGTTGAATGCGGACTGCTGATCCATCACTATGAACTTGACCATTTGAGTTAGACCTCTGGCTTGGACTGGCAACTTGATGTTTCCTTCGGACCGAGCTGTCTCTCCGCTAAATCCCGTTAACGTTTTGCTTCCATCCTTTATCTGCTCGATGTCTACCCCCATGTTTCGAAGCGTATCTTTGAATATGATATCAACCGAGCTACCTGTATCAATCAAGATCCTTGCCACTTCGGTGTTAGCGATAACTAACTCGATGACTAGAAAATCGTTGTGGGGGTGGCTTAGTCCTCTTAGATCGCTATCGCCAAACTCCAACAGAAGCGAGGTTGGCACTGTATTTAGCTGTTCTTTCTGGGCGGTTGCGGCTCGTCGCTCCGAGTTTCTGATTGATTTGACCGAATCGTTACACGATAACAATTTGCCCATGATCACGTCTACCCTCTTCTCGGTAATGATCCCTCTGCTACCCGAGTTCCCAACTCGTCTTCCGGGCTCCAATCTCTAGTGCGGTTTGGGGGAGTCATATCGTCG
Source organism: Iberis amara (assembly GCA_900406375.1). NCBI lineage: Eukaryota > Viridiplantae > Streptophyta > Magnoliopsida > Brassicales > Brassicaceae > Iberis > Iberis amara. The sequence goes on along the minus strand of OVAV01000098.1, from coordinate 11,883 downwards.
ATGGTGTGAGAGCTTGTTTCTCTGACCGTACTAACCTGTGGCCGAGGTCTCCGTCTTGAAGCTGAGTTGAATTTCGGGCCACCTGGGCGCCTCCTGTCATTGTACCTCGTCCTGTTGGTATCGACTTCGCCGTCCGGGAACTTCTTCAAAAGGATTGATTGCAAATGTTGACAATCTTCAGTTCGGTGTCTGTTTCGTTTATGAAAGGTGCAGTACGCCTCTAGGTCGTCGTCAACTGGGAGGGGTTGGTCTGCGGCTTCCCCTCGTCGATGATTGCGTACGAACCGTGTCCCTTTTTGTCTCTCGTGTAATGCTGTCTAGGGTCCCGTTGGAGCTCATCTTTTTCTTTAGGTTTGGACGGTTGATGTTTTTTGGACATTACCGTGTATTCTTCTTCCATCTTGACGAACTTATTAGCTCTGTGGAGCGCGTCTTCCAATGTTTGAGGCGGGTTGATGAGCAATTCTTCCTTGAATCTAGCTGAACCATAGATCATTTCTCAAAGCAACTATAGCGCCTTCGTCGTTTATTACGATTCTGGCGACGACCTCCTTGAATATGTCGAGGAATTTCCGTAAGGGTTCCTTCTCCTGCTGAGATAGCGTCCAAAGGCCTGTCGTCGTAGCTTTTCTGGCTATGAACATCAATGTTTTATGAACACGGTCGATAGCTATTGGAAGCTGTCGATTGAGCCTGGTTCTATGCGGGAAAACCAATCCAGGGCGGATCCAGACAGGTTTTCGATGAATAGCTGGCATAGACCTGCATCTCGTTCGTCAGGGGAGAACTGGGCTCGCGCCATGGCGATGGTAAAGGCTGTAAGATATTGAACATGATCACTCTTGCCATCATATCCTGTAAACTTGATTTTCGTCGAGTGTCGTACTGATACTTCAGTGATTTTTCTTGTGAACGGAGTTCGCTGAGTTCCTTCTATTACTTTCAGAATATATGGGGTCGAACTCGTGGCCTGATGTACATGTGAACTTACTAGTTTGAGCTGATTGCGGATGGTTTGTAGCTCGTCGGCTTCCGCCATCTCGCGAAATCTAGATGAATTTACGGGATCTAGTCGACTACGGTTTTCTGGTGCGGTATCTGGCGTGGAGTTGATCGTTCCGAATAGTGCCATGTTCACCGTGCGCACATCCTTTTCGGCGATCGATGCGGTCATATCATCGAGCTGTGCTTTCAGGTTCTGTGACTCAGCTTGGAGCTTGTCCGTTTCTGCCTTTTGCTCCTTCAGGAGATTCCACATATCCTGCATGGTGAGGTTGGGTATGTCGTCTTCTCCGTCTGCGTCCAGATCTTCGAGTCGTCTGTCTTGATTTCGTCCGTCGTTAGCTCGCGCCGTGTTGTTGCGTTGCCGGATGCTTGAGCGGTCGACTAGGTCGTCGCGATTTCTCCCTATTGAGTCGTCGGCTTCTATACCTAAATTCGAGGTGTGTTTTGCTGCTTGTGATCTCCCGTGGTGAAGCGACTTGCGATAAAACTAATGCGGGTTGCGATTAAAACAGTTCCCACAGACAGCGCCAACTGTTGAATCAGGGTTTAACAATTAGGTTAAACTTTGATCAGTGGGTTCTCTTAATCTCCAAGTATTTTCTTATTGCTTTAGAAGAAGAATTACATGAGTATTTATAATGAGATTACATGGATAAACCCTAATTAGGTTAAGTAAAATAAATGGGCCGATCTTCGCTTTGTAATTCAGCTCGGCCCAGCTCGGTGACGATCTCTAGACCTTCTTGCTTAGTTGGGCTTTGACCGAAATGGACTTTCAGTCGGATGCTAGATCGATATCAACAATAACACTGAACCTAAGTTTAGAGAAAGATTAAGGTTTTGGCTCGAATTCGAACACCCAAACCTATCTCTAAATATATAATTTAGTTTATAAATATCAAGACTTCTAGTGAATAACCAAGTCACATTTGTTCGACAAAAAAAAAAAAACCAAGTCACATTTGATTCGCATAAAGTTACTATCTTTGAAACACCTTAACAACATCACATTCTTTTACAAGATTTGATTGTTTGGACAAAAGATCGTATAAGAATTATAACGGGATTTGCGGCAGATGCAACTGCAATAATGAAGTAAGAGAAGGTTTTGACAAATTCTGGCTTTAGCTGGTTCCAATGGTACCGTAAAATACTAAATAGAATTTAATGAATAACAGGCAACAAAATCAGAAGCATGTGCAATATTGTTATTATTATGACTTATATGTTATCTTATATAGTCAGCGAACCCCATGTGACTATTAGCTAAATTATACTAACACGTCACAATATTGCATCTTTGTGGGGTCGCTCTCTAAATTTCATCTATTGATGATATCTACTCTTGGCATTATAACCCCATGCGGCCGAGTTTCCTCCATAAATATAGCATTTTTTTGTATGAACGTAAACTTTTAAATCATTTTTAATTTTTTTGAATAAGTATTACATAGAAAATTAGTAGATCCAAAATCCGAAAACCACCTAGACGAGGAAAGATCGAAGGCGCTAAAAATTAGAGAGACAAAGACCGACGAGAACTTACAGGAGCGGAAGAAAGCACCCACCAAAAAACCACGCCGTGGAAAGAAGAAAAATCATCACTGAAATGTAGAAAAAGGCGATCACATAAAACAATTTGTGTCAGTGACAGATATAAAAAAATTTGTTTAATAAGATAAAAATAAAATTGTTAAAAATATAAAAGCTGAAAAATATCATTACAAAGCAACAACGGAAAGTTACCTTTATTTGCTGACTCTTTAAAATCATCATGACCACGATAAAAATAATATTTGGTGTAACAACATCAAAACCAATAAACACATTTAATTTGGTGCAATATAATTAAAACTAAATTAGACTCGGTTTGAACCTATGATTTAATTAGATTCAAATATATAATTATCTAATGTGTATTTAAAAATTTTATAATAATGAAAAAAAATCATTGGATTCAATTGAACCCATAATCATCAATGTGGATTTGCCACTGATTTGCGCCATCGACTAAACCATCGACCCCGAGCCAATTTCCCAGAACCCGCCTTGATCGCACCATCACACTTCCGAACACGCCAAAAGAACTTATGAGAAACACCAAAAAAAAAACTAATGAGCAAAAACCGAAGGACGGGAGAAAAGGGATCCTGCGGTGGTGTTAAACCTAATGATACAAGTCAACTTCTGTACACATCCTTTCATTCACGTAAAAAAAAACAAAAGTACAGAGTATTGAATTTTAGTTACAAAGGAGTCGATTTTTTCTCTACATAAAAATATAGGCATGGTTAGACAATAGAATTTACAAATATTTCTATATAAAAACAAAAAAACTTCTAAAAAATAATAAGAAAGAACCTCAACTTTGTTGTGTGTTGGGCAAAGTTAGATAAAAAAAGTTGTTCTTACTTTCTCAAGTGTCTTCAACAAAGATCCTAAAGATAAACTCTTTAAAACGTCTTGAGTATTGCTTTGGATCAACAGCTGAAATCGAAGTTGGATCATATTGCATTGATTTATAAGCATGTTCAAGCTTCTTGCTTATATCATAATCTTGTAGAATGTCTATAACACCAAAGTAGAGAATCACATCATAAAATTCACCAGTTGGTTCTCCAACAAGTTGATTCTCACAATCACTTCTTCTCACTGTTCTTTCAACTCTTGCAGGCATGTTTATACCTAATTTCATTGATGCTAACCTGTTAAAAAAAAATATCATCAAAGATCACATTTTGAAGTTTTTAACTTTCATTGTGGATGTAACTATTGATGAGTTTGGTTTATTTACTTGCTCGCATCAAGAAAAAACCGGTCCATTTCTGCTCGAGAGAGACGATTGTTTCCATTTTCTTGATTTGCTGCTTAAAGAAGATAAAGTTGATTCAATGAAAAGCTTGAAATATACAAGATTTGACAAGATTTTGGCTATGTTCAAATATTGTTCGTTTGGCTGTTGTTAGGACTAACGACATCGACTAGTCATTACGACTACCAAACGAATACCAACCGCAATTGTAAAATAACTAAAATAATAATACTAAGTTAAAATAAATATTAAAAAATAAAAATAATTTAAAATATTAAAATTAAATATTTAAATTAAATTAAATGTATATAATTAAATTTGATCATATATAGTTAAATTCTTTTTGTAAAAATATATATTTTTGGTAAATTTTAAATTTTAAAATAAAATTATAGCAATGTTGTGACAGTTAAGTAAACAACACATCGACCAATCGCATCAACTATAAAAAAGAACAAAACTACATGTTGCTGGTAGTTTTCGTTAATCGTTATCGCTAATCAACTGTGAAACGAATATAGTTTTTACCTATTGGAGTTCGAGCACCTGAAGAAGGAGTAGCAGAACCTTTAAATGAATCGTCTCTAAAGTGTAGACCAACTAAGAGACTATAATCCATGATTCTTTCTTGCTCAAGAAACTCACAGTCTCTATCCACTTGCCTGAAAACCACTCAAATTTGAGTTTACTAATTAAAGAAGTGAAAAGAAGTAAGTAATTATTCATTCAATCACCTGCAGAATTCTTGGAACCAATTCTTCTGTATTCTGAATACAAAATTTAGATCAAGATCTTTAAGTGTTGTGTTTGGATCAATTTCAGATTCTGGTTTAGTTGTAAGACGGCCATGAGAGGATCCTTTGAGATCAAACCGCCTATGAATGCAGTGATCAGTACAAAATAGATTCCCCATTATCACAAACCTAACCTGCAAATGCAACTATTCTTCATCACTACATCCAAACTTGATAATATTGATTAGGTTTGGGCATTGTGGATCGGGTTACCCGATCCCCGATCTGTATTTACGGAAAAAGGTTAGGTACATGTAATGATAATTATTCGTTTGGATCAAAAAAATATCTTTTAAACGAGTAAGGATTTAATAAGGGTATTATTGACGTCCCAAATTACTCGTTAAACTAACTAAATTTATAAAAATATTTCAAAAACTTAATAATAATGATAATAATTTCAAAATAAATATAAATTTTTGTGTTATAAAAAAATATATGATCTACTAGAAGTTAAAAAAATTTACATAATCAATTAATTTATATCATATTTGCGTTTTTATAACTACTTTATTCAATCTGATAGAATGTTCTAGTTAAACATTATACTATTGTCAAATTTTAATATGCATATTACTTAAATTTATACAATATATTATGAGTTCGTATATTAAAACGGGTAACGATTTTAACTACCCGGCCTGATCATTACTGAATTTGATAAACTAGTTTTTATAATATAGAATGTTCTATTTAAACATTATACTATTCTCAAATTCTAATATGTATATTACTTAAATTTATAATATATTACAAGTTCAAGTAGTATTAAACGGGAAACGATTTTGACTACCCGATCCGACTCTTACTAGAGCTATTCACGTTATTACCCGAATTTATGAGTTTGAGTTGAGTATTCACTTTGTGTACCCAAAATACCTATACCCTACTAATAACAGTTCAATACATAGAAATGGTAGATGACCTTTTTCTGTGCACCAGTCAGTTTCACGCAGTGAAGACCGAAAAACTTAGTAACTAAAGTGTTTTCACATGCCCTAACATGATTGTAATAAGCCGGAAGCATCCTTATAAGAACCTGATTCAATAGTGAAACAAAACAGATGAGTATTTGATAAGAAGAATCTGCATGTTTTAGTTTAGCTCTTACTTTAGTTTCAGCCTTCTTCATTGTCTTGATCATATAACGATCATCGTTGGTTAAGTAGAAAAAGCTCCCACTTTTCCCTGGAGATGATAGCTCTCTAAGAGCGTCATTTCCGCAAATCGATAACATATAATCGGCTGCGTCCACATCAAACAATTTCCGCAAAGTCCTACGACATTTTCATCGAGTTTTTTGATACCAAAACACATATAAATAAATAAAAAATATCGATCAAAGAAGGCAGATTCTCTAACCTGAATACAACCGGACAATAATCTTTCCATTTAAACTCACAAGATTGGTGTGGAGGAGTATACTTAGATCCTTCAGATGGAAACTTAGTCCAAAGCTTTTCTTTCGGATCGAAAACCGAAGCCTTTAANTGGAAACTTAGTCCAAAGCTTTTCTTTCGGATCGAAAACCGAAGCCTTTAGATCAAGAGATGTAGCTGGTGCTGGTCTTCCAACAGAGTGTCTTACAAAAACAAAACTAGTTAATAGGGGTGAACATTCGGTTTTTTCGATTTTTTCTTTTGGCCGAATTGAACCGAACAAAAGTTCGGTTCGGCACTCGGTTTGTTCGGTTTAGTTTTTCATTTGAAGTTCAGTTTTTTCGGTTCTAAAATCTTAATTTCGGCAATTTTTTTTGTTAATTTTCGGTTAATTTTAGCAAGTTCGGTTCGATTCGGGTCGGTTCGGTTCGGGTCGGTTAATTTAGTAAAAAAAAAATGTTGCCGAACCGAACCGAAAACCGAACTAAAATAAAAATCTTGCCGAATTGAACCAAAAAACCGAATAAACCAAACCGAATTAACCGAACTAAATTCGGTTCGGTTCGGTTTATTCGGTTCTGTTTAAATGTCCAGCCCTACTAGTTAACATCAAACAAAAGCAAAATAAAAACAAATAAACAAGCGATTCGGTGAATCGAAAAAACTACCTAATTCCGAGCTGTAAGTTAAGCATGAGTTCATAATTTTTGTGCCCTTTAGAAATAGTTTGTCCTTGTTTTTTAGCAGGTTGTATTCTCAAAGGACCTAATGATGATACTGATGATCTATTACATTCTATATCATTATTATCATCTACTTGAAGATGATCATAGCCATAACCATTGTTTCTTAACTCCATTTCACCATAACTTACTCTCCCATCAACTGATCTTCTCCTTGGCCTTTCATAGCTGTTCTTAGGTCTATTCTGCTCACTAGAACCATACCAAACCGGCATTTTCTGAGAAGGCAAAACCGGGATTCTTTTACAAGAACAAATCACACATTCACTTAAATCAACATTGAATAGTTCTTGTGGTTGCCAATCAAAACTCTCTGAAGATGTTGTTGGATAATAAGTTCCATTTTGTTCTTTAGGATCTTTACTCCAAACTCCAACATAGAAACTTCCATCTGACCATCTATATGTTCCATTACCTTTAGGAGCTCCATCTTCCCAAGATCCATCATAACGGTTTCCGTTACTCCATATCATAGTTCCATTACCATTCATCATCCCATTTTTCCATTGTCCTACGTAATGATTCTCATTTTTCCATTGATATCTTCCATGTCCATCTTGTAAACCTCTTCTCCATTCTCCTTCATAACAATCTCCATTAGCATAGCTTTTTGTTCCTTGTCCATGTCTTAGATTCATCACCCATGATCCTTTATATAAATCTCCACATGAATCTATGTAAGTACCTGTCACAAGAACCAAGAAAACTGAAGTTCAGAGAAGAAGAAAATGAAGGGTAACACCCCCGAGCGCCTCAACATTTGGTCAGGGTTGGTTCTGAGTCCAAGCAGAATAAGCACGAATTCACTATACATTTTTATTTTTAAAAATATTAGTTTAAGAACTACCCCATTTTTGTGTAAAATTATAGAAAACAATCTATTTTTCATTTTATATTGTGGCTTTTAAAATCTCAAGTCCCATCTTGCTATGGTCTATTGCTATCTCGGCCCATGAGTTCTACTACTATTTGACACTCAGTGTGCTACTTTAAAAGACTTGTTTGCTAGACCTGCATATTATCTCATTCTTTATTCTGACTCACACGATTCCAAAATAAACTTCTTGTTATATATGGGAAGTCACCCATATAAACACGTTTGAGTGTGGAATTCTCTTAGAACCGATGACCAAAAAAATACGTGCATATTCAAATTAATTGTCTTAAACTTTATTCATACACCACCATTCTTTTATAAATGGGGTATTACATAAAAGATAGAGAAATTTGGATTTTTGATTACCTTTACCATCCATGTAACCATTCTTGAAATCACCTTCATAAGTTGCACCATTAGGCCAACTAAAACGACCTTTGCCCAAAGTTTTACCTCTATGCCATTCTCCTACATACATACAACCATCGGTCCAAAGGTATTTACCATGTCCATGAGGTAGATTGTCTCTCCATTGTCCTGTATAGAAATCTCCACTCAATAAAGCTTTCTCTGCGTGATAAGTCTCTCCGTTTGGCCGACTATAATCTTCGGCATCGTCCGCGTGTGCCACCGACATAATTTCTTCTTTCTTCTTCAAAGTTTTCACCTTTACATCAATAGATTAGATAAAGCTTTCACCTTTTTTGTTTGTTCCTTTCACATTTTTCTAGATCATCAAGCCGCATTTGACGGATTGTCTTCGAATTTAGGTCTTGTTAAAAATTACAATGGAGGAAAATGTAATATAGCTAAGGACGATGATGATGACGACGGCGACATAGAAAGAGAGAAAGGAGATGTTTTGATTGGTGAGAAGAATTAGGAAGAAGCAGGAGAAGAAAGAGAAGATGGTGATGATGTGTTGAGGAATCGATAGGAGAGAAAATGAAGGGGTTTTGGTTAATGGTAGCCATTGTTAATGGGAGCTCCGAGTTTGATTCCTAAAGCAGCTATCAAACCAGACATCTGGAGGGACTGGGACTTTCAACAAACCCGACGTGGTTACCTAGTCAATGCTGACGTCATTAATTATTTTAAGTGCTTTTGGTTTTTTTTTTTTTTTGAATCACAAATCTATTACATTTTTGGTTTTTAAAAGGTGAAAAATCCTAAGAAATACTCAAGTTTTATAAATTTTGTCAAATAAAACACAATTTTTTATGGAAAAAATTGTTTTGATTTCCATTTTAAATTTTAAAACATTAATTTGTTGTAAACATTTTAAATATTTAAACATTTTTTAATTGTAAATTTACCTAAAAAGTCCTAACTCATGTTAACCATATTTACATAATTTTTATGGTTTTTCAATTAATAAGCGAGCTATTAAGATTTTTTTAGTTTTATACATGAACTAAATTTTTTTAATATAATTTGATATTTTTGTTTTAAAATACATTTTCATATTATATTGATTCAAATAATTAAAATAAAATTATAATTATACTATATTATATTGCAAAAAAAAACTGAAATAAATAGAATAGGTTTAATAAACATCAATGTATAAACATCGGTATTACCATAAATCAATTTTTTTAAGCAAAGCAAGTTTGGCGATTACTGGATAATCCTGACAGCTTGTTAGCTCAAGTGTATAAACATCGGTATTACCATAACAAACCATTCCTTGAAGCCGAATTGGGACAAGACCTTCATTTGCTTGGCAGAGCATCCTGCACGGACGTAAGCTACTTAGTAAGAGCTTATTCAGAGTGATAGGAGACGATTCATACACCTTTGTCTGGACAATACCCTGGCTGCCTTTATCCCTTCCAATAGCTCCATTCAATCTAAATGGCTTCTTTAATGTACTCCTCAAAGTTTCGGATTTAATCTGTCATGTTACTGGTGCTTGGAGACAGGAGATTTTATCCAACTTGTTTTCAGAGGAGGATGATCTCACTATTCGGAAAATAAAACCAGCATTACACAGAAGAGATAGAGAAGCTTGGTCATTAACTCGAAGTGGGAGATATTCTGTTAAAAGTGGGTACGATTTAGCTATAAAGTTAGATTCCCAAGGCCTGAACCTTTCCTTGTATTTGCAGCCTTCCCTGGATAATCTGAAAAATGCAGTTTGGAAAGTCAAAACTTTGCCAAAAATAAAAATCTTTTTATGGAAGGCTCTATCAGGTGCCCTAACTACTGCAAACAGGTTACAATCCAGGAGTTTTACGGTTAATTTGCTTTGCCTATTGTGCTCATCCGCTAAGGAATCTATAAACCATGTTCTGTTTGATTGTCCAAAGGCTAGAAGTGTGTGGACTCTGGCAAAAATTCCTACAGTGTCTTCTGGTTTTGTATTCAGCTCACTGTACACAAACTTTGATTATCTCTTTGCATTGTCTAAGGACCGTTCTGTCTTTGATTTTACAAAGTTACCATGGCCTTGGATAATCTGGTACATATGGAAAGGAAGGAATGAGTGGATTTTTAACCAGGTTCCGTTCAATGCCACACAAATTCTTTTAAGAGCACAATCAGATGCATTCTCATGGCAGCAAGCCCAATTACGGATCCCAGATTCAATTTCCAGTGAATCCTTCTCTGTCACACAAACATGGGAACCACCACCACTTGACTCCTTGAAGTGTAACATTGGAGCTTCTTGGAAAAGCAATTTGGAGTTTTGTGGGTGTTCTTGGGTAGTACGAAATCACTGGGGCTTGGTCTTATTTTATGGCAGATCTGCTCCTGATTCCCTTGCATCTCCCTTTGAGGCATCCCTGGTATGTTTAATTTGGACGTTGAAATGTATGGCTTATTTGTATCTGTCCAATGTTTATCTTACGGTGGACAATAAGGAACTCTATGAAGCTCTCCAATCTCCAAACAATTGGCCTAAGTATAGGTTCTGGCTTGAAGAAGGGATTGATTTGCTATCTCAACTTCCTAGTTTTACTCTTACTTTTGAGCCTCATTCTTCTAATGCCTTAGCTTATCAATCGCTGGAAGTGTTACAAGTGACTCTCGAATTCAGTCCTATATATCCCGCGGTGGACCATCCTGGCTTGGTAGCCTCATCAATGTTGAATCCTCTTAAGTTGTAGCTTGTTCAGAAGGATATCTCTTTAGTATTACTTCTCTCTGTTTCTTTTTCTGTTTGTAAAACTGAAGCTTGTACAGTCTTTTTTAATCCAGACGTTTTTTTTAAAAAAAGAATAGTTTTAATAATATCATTTATTTGATTATTTCTCGAAATTACCATCACTTATTTACCGTTTTGTAATATCAATATTATATTTAAAAGAAAAAAACATTTGTGCATACTCACACACGAACTTCAAAAACTAATGAAAATTGTTTTTAAACAAAGGTTACACAAATTTCAAAAATAAATGACAAAGTGTAGTCAAAAGAATAAGGGTAGTTTAAAAATTAATATAAAATATTACTATAAAAATTCTTCCATTTATTTTTAATTTCCTTTTTTTTTTTAAAGGTTTTCAATTGAAATTGCCAATATATTATCAGCCCAAGAAAATCCAAATAAAAACCAATCCGAGAACCCAAATTCGGATTGGGCTTTACTAGAGTCTTAAAAGGTCCGAGCTCATTATATAAATCCTAGTAGCCCTAGCAAGAAAAGGAGAACCCTAATGCTTGCCGCCAAAATATAAATCTTAAACCCTAAAATATAAACCCAAAACCCCAAAATATAAATCCATAACCCTAAAATATAAACCCAAAACCCCAAAATATAAACCCAAAACTCCAAAATATAAACCATAAATCCAAATTCTAAACCCCAAAAATAAGTAATAAAAAACCAAATTAGTCACACACAAAAAAACAAATAAGATTAGGCAACAAATCTAGATTAAAAAAAAAACAAAACAAAAAGAAAAAAAGATGGTATATATGTATATATTGTATATTGTGGATGGAGAGATATGATGTAGGTAGGTAGATTGGTTACAAAACTAAATATAGGGTATTTTATGTATATAGAGTGGTATTACCCTATCCTTAATGAATAAAAAATAATAACTTTAGGAATTTCGCATTTAAACAGTTTTGATCTATAGCCTAGACTAATATGGCAAATAAATGAAGCATATCAATTGTAAAAGTGCACTATATTTGTCTTCCATCCATGGATATGAAATTCTTTATGTACTCAAACCATAATTTTAATAAATTACATCATTCAATTATTCCAACGTATACATTATCTTCAATATATTAAAAGAGGAGCATTTTGAGCTTA
>OVAV01000097.1:0-25007 GCA_900406375.1 Iberis amara | reverse complement strand
AAATGTGATATATGCACACCTAAAGACCTTAAAATTGATGCTAAACGACTTCTAAAAACCATGAAAATTCAGAGTTATCAGCATCGGCAACTAAAATGTCTTTTACGGATTGGCATTATCGGCTTGGTCATCTGTCTTTTTCGATTTTAAAAACTATGATATCACAATTTAAATTACCTTTGTCGTCTTCTGCATTGTTGAACTCTCCATGTTTTGCTTGTTCTAGGAATAAAATGCATAAACTACCTTTTGCATATTCCTCTATTTCCTCTTCTTTACCGTTTGATGTTATTTACTCTGATGTTTGGATATTGCCAATAGTCTCTATCGATGGTTTTAAATATTATGTGATTTTTTTTAATCACTTTACTCGGTATATTTGGTTTTATTTGTTAAAACAAAAATCTCAAGTTCAAGACGTCTTTCAAAAATTTCACTCTTTAATTGAAAACCGTTTTCATACGAAAATTAAAACGTTTTACTCAGATAATGGTGGTGAGTTTATTGCTCTTAAACATTTTTTTATCCCAAAATAGTATTTCTCACATGACTACACCACCCATACACATGAACACAATGGTATAGCGGAGCGTCGTCATCGACATATTGTCGAAACCGGACTTGCTTTACTATCTCATGCTTTTATGCCAAAGTCTTTTTGGACTTGCGCATTTCCTACAGCTGTTTATCTCATTAATAGAATGCCCACTCCTAATCTTTCAAAATTTTCTCCTTTTCGAATTCGTTTTCAACAAACACCGAATTTTTCAAAATTACATATTTTTGGTTGTCTTTGTTTTCCTTGGTTAAGACCATATGCATCTCATAAATTAGATATGCGTTCATCACCTTGTGTTTTCTTAGGTTATTCAACATATCAAAGCACTTATTTTTGTTTAGATAGACTCACAAATCGCATCTACACTTCTCGACATGTTATGTTTCATGAGTATATTTTCCCCTTTGCTATCGCTAACACTTTAATCTCGGCTAGTGGAGATATCTATGATTCTGCAGGTACATCATCAAATTAAGAATATATCTTGTCCAATCATTCCATTGTCTCGACCTTCTTTGAACCAGTCGCCAACAACAGAACCAGCTCCTGTGTCTGCCTCAACTGCTTCGCCAAAACCAGAGTTACCAGGCTCTTCAACAACTCCGTTAACAGCTTCACAAGCTCCTTCACATCCACAGTCAGTTGCTAATGATCAATCCTTGCCTTTAGTCTCTGTTCCAAACGCTCTAGCAACAACTTTACAACAAGATCTTTGTCTTCAGTCTCAAGCGCCAACTATAGAACCTCCTGTCACAAAACGTGTTTCTCAATGGACAAGGAAACCAGTGGATCATCTAAACCTCTCTGTCATGATCAGTGACTCACCTAATTATGTACCAAATACAGTTCATCAAGCTCTTAAACATTCACATTGGCGCAAAGATATGGCCGAAGAAATTGATGCTCAACAAAGAAATAAAACTTGGTCGTTAGTTTCTCCAATCAAATCGATGAACATTGTTAGGTGTAAGTGGGTTTTTGAAATTAAACGAAAAGCTAATGATGAGATTGATAGGTATAAGGCTCGTCTTGTCGCCAAAGGGTTCACTCAACGCCCGAGAATTGAATTGACTACCATGAAACGTTCGGCCCGGTTGTAAAACCAGCCACTATTCGCTTAGTCTTGAGCACTGCGGTATCTCTCAATTGGTCTATTCGTCAATTAGATGTTATTCATGCTTACTTTCAAGGTAATCTTCAAGATCTCGTCTACATGATGCAACCTCCGGGTTTCATAGATCGCGATCATCCACATGCTGTTTGCAAATTACATAAAGCAGTGTATGGATTCAAATAAGCCCGCGAGTGTGGTATAATGAGCTAAATAATTTTCTTATTGCCTATGGTTTTACTAACTCTTTAGTCGACTCCAATCTCTTTATTTATAACGTTAATGGTTCCTTAATTTATATTTTGGTGCATGTTGATGATATTGTTCTCACAAGCAATCACCAAGAGATCTTGACTCATTTTATTACATCACTAAAGACTCGGTTCTCTATCAACGACTTAGGATCTTTATCCTATTTCTTAGGTATTGAGGCTTCTTATTATTCGACAGGTCTATTACTAACTCAAAGGCGGTATATTGCAGATCTTTTGACTCGTTTCAACCTGACAAAATGCAAACCCATCTCCACTCCTATGGATGCTACTCGGAGTCTCTCTCTCCATTCTGGTGATGTGCTCAAGGATCTGACACCTTTCTGCAATCTAGTTGGGAGTCTTCAATATCTCTCACTCACTCGTCCAAATATTTCGTTTGCGGTTAACAAACTATCTCAATTTATGCAGACTCCAACCAAAGAGCATTGGATTGCTGTCAAACGAGTGCTTCGTAACTTGTCAGGTACGCAACATCATGGCATATTCTTTTGGAAAACTAACACTTCTTCTCTACATGCTTTTACAGATGCTGATTGGGCCGGAAACAAAGACGACTACACTTCCACTGGAGCTTATATAGTCTACTATGGATCTCATCCGATTGCTTGGTCTTCGAAGAAACAATTTGGCGTTGCTCGCTCATCCACGGAAGCTTACATGGCCATTGCTGATACTGCCGCAGAGGTTCGTTGGCTCACCAATCTTACGTACGAATTGAGGATCAAGTTTGGAACTACGCCAACTATATACTATGACAACATAGGAGCTACTTATCTCGCTACGAATCCGGTATTTCACTCCCGCATGAAACATCCCGCTTTGGATTATCATTTTGTCCGAAACCACCTACATAACGGTCAAATGCGTGTTTCACATGTCACATCGGCTGATCAACTTGCGGATGCACTTACCAAAGCTTTACCTCGAGTTAAACACAAATCTTTATGTGTCAAGATAGAACTCACCAAAAGACGTTCATCTTGAGAAACATATTAGATATAGTTTTGTATATAATATATCTACATGTATATTAAATCTCTAACGGCTACTGCCATATTTACTTAGATGATTGTATATATATATTATGTACATTCAAAATGTTAATATGGGAAATTAACATTCGGTCAAACCTAGAGAGAATAGCATACAACTTATTCTTTGGATTCAAATCGTGTTTTATGAAATGTATGTTGGTTGGCAAAAGTAAAACAAACAAGAAGGCTCTTAATCCATTACTCAATAAAGTCAAAGTTACTCGCTTGCCCTATAAAGAAGCTTTCACTATGGCTTCTTCCTCTTTCCTTCTCCTTCGTTCGATTCTTCTCCACTCTTCGCTGCCCACTAACATCCCATCTCGTCCGAATCCTCTCTCTGCTTTCTTCCCCAGTAATCTGACTTTCTCTCCTTCTGCTGCTTCTCGTGGATCTAGCAAGACACTATCTTATAGTCGAAGAAAAGTATCGGAGGTGAGGAGCATGGCTTCTACGGCGGCGGAGGAGGAGAAAAAGAGAGTGGAGATTTTTGACCTCGAGGAGAATTTGGCGACTGAGGTAGCTAAATTCACAGCACAACTCTCCGATAAGTTTTGCAAGGAGAGAGGCGCTTTCACTGTCGTTGTCTCAGGCGGCTCCCTTACCAAATCGATCCGGTGTGTATTTTCAATTCGAAACCATCGGATCTTGGATTTCCAGATATAGAATTATCTACTAGAAGCGATCTGGATTTAGGGTCTCGTACTGTGACATCTCTCGCATGAACCTTTGCGCCTTTTTTTTTTATCTGTTCAAATTAGTTAGGATTTGATCTCGAACTCATTCAGACTACTTTGTGCTTCAGATTGATTAGTTATTTTGTATGGATTGTGTGTGTGTGTGTGTGTTTTTTCTTTCTCTGGTGTTCAATTCAAAGTTTTGGCAGTTGGTGATCAAGGGCATAGCTTTGATGCTATTACTAAGAAAGTAAGAAATGTTTCTTCTAATGCAAAAGCTTGCTCAAATTTCAGGAAATTAGTAGAGTCCCCTTACGTTGACTCAATCGATTGGTCAAGGTGGCATTTTTTCTGGGTTGACGAGAGGGTGGTTCCCAAGAATCACGAAGACAGCAACTACAAACTTGCTTATGATTCTTTCCTATCCAAGGTATCCATCCAAACATTTGGTCCCGTCATGTCATTGTTGGTCTCACATGATCAGAGTCTAACTGTTTTCTTATTCAGGTTCCAATTCCTCCTGGGAACGTATATGCAATCAATGAATCCCTGTCAGCAGAGGCTGCAGCTGATGATTACGAGACCTGTCTCAAGCATTTAGTCAAAACCAATATCCTCCGCATATCTGAATCAACAGGCTTCCCCAAATTTGATCTCATGCTTCTTGGTATGGGCCCTGATGGCCATGTGGCATCTCTGTTCCCAGGACATAATCTCTGCAAAGAGAGCCAGAAATGGGTAGCTTCTGTCAGCGACTCTCCAAAACCGCCATCTGAAAGAATCACCTTCACATTCCCGGTCATAAACTCCTCTGCACATATAGCTCTAGTTGTTTGCGGTTCTGGGAAAGCCGAAGCCGTGCAGGCAGCTTTGAAGAAGACTGGGGAAGTACCTGCAGGTTCTGTTCGTGCTGAAGAAGAGCTGGTTTGGTTTCTTGATAAACCTGCCTCTTCTAAGCTCTGAACCCATTGGTATGTTTCCATTTAACTTATCAGTGTTGCTTTTTTTTTTGGTTTGTTGGGTCGAGTTGTTTACTTGTTGGTTCGAGTGTTGTAATAAAAGCGTTCATCATTGGGGATTAAGTTGAAGGCAATAAAATCAAACATTTCCTAATTTTTTGTTTTGGTGATTTAAGTCAAAATGAATTAAACCACCATTTTCTCTATGGTTGTTTTGAGACATTTTAACCAAATTGGTGAAGTTTTGTGTAGCCGAGATTTAAGTTTTTTTTTTTTATAAAAAATATATAGTTGTAATGAGTGGGGTGATATATTTCTAAATGTAAAAATGAAACAATTACCAAAGAAGTAGAAAGACAAAAAGAAAAGTTGAAATGAGATCTTAAATGAAGAATAGATGGTATGAAAGAGTTATATGATGATTGTGATTAAAAGATACTAGATTTATATGTTAAATCTACAACCTATCTACTCAAACATCTTTATGAGAGATGGAAACAAATTTCTTTATAATAATTATCATATTTTTTGGCTTATTATTTTACACATCTAATGTATATAAATCTTGGTCTTGAGCCTTAAGTCGTTCATTATTGACGTTACCGGCATCGACAACTTCAACAGTTTCTTTTCTTATTAGAGGTCTCGTTCTGCCATCTTATCGAAGTGCAAGGTTTATATTTCAGAAGTCTACCGAATCAAAATAAGGACCCATAGCAGTCTCTTCATCGAGTGTTTTGTTGTCTCGTCTCGACGAGTTTTTTTGGCATTCGTCATCTGCTCGTGAAAAGCCATAGCCTTGTTTCTGAACAAAGTTAGATCTTTTATCAGTTTAGTATTCTTTTTTTGTGTTAGTTTTAATTTGGTTATGTTTGTTTTGACTCCTGTTGTATTGGACATTGACTCCCGTGTGTCGGGCTTTGACTCCTGAACTTTTGGATTTATTCAGCCAAAATCTGTAGACATTGTAAAATTTTTGGTTTTTATTTTATTTCAATAGACGATAAAAAAAAATGGTAAGTATGTAAAAAATGGTTGAAGAAGCAAATAGGTAATGTGAGCATGATAACATGAGGGCAAATAAATAAAGGGAAAGAAAAATAGAGTATATCAGGTGTACTCGACGTGGTGGTGAGTGGCGTATTTTATGTGACTAAAACAAACTTTATAAATCCTTTCTTGAAATAATATGCCTTAATTGACGAGAAGCTGATGGTTTTCGCCGGAGGAGTTCTGATTCTAATCATTTCAACGAAATAAAATATCCAGTGGAGTCTGGATTCGGATTTTGGGTTTAGATGAAAGCTCTTCGTCGAATTCAAACGAAGTCCTCTTTTCCCAATCCTTCTTCTCCGTCTTCTTCCTGGACTAACTTGCGTTCTGCTTTCGTCCTTGTTTCTTCTTCTCCATCTCCAGCTTCTTGCTCTTCTTCGGATCCGTAACTCTCTTTCTCTCTTCAGCATTGTTATTCGAAATTAGATCCTAACATTTCCTCCCTCTTGTATCGATTGGTCATGTGTGATTATAAATGTATTAGTGTTACTCCACTCGAACGAGATACACTTAGAACAGTTTTGAATTTTCAGTTTCTGTATTGTTTGTGACCAGGCATAGACTGAAATCACCCTGGTCCCGAAGAAAAAGAAAAAGACCTCTCACACTTGGCCGGTGGGAAAGGCTTTTCACCCCTGAAGGTAGACTTAGGAATGGGGGAATTGATTTGTTGAAGAAAGTCCGGAGTAGAGTGAGTCAAAGCTTTACAGTCTTCTCTTTTTATCGAAGGTTTTTGGTATATTTATTCATTGTCTTATGTTTACTTGTAGGGCATTGATCCTAGCATTCGGTCACAAGTGTGGCCTTTCCTTCTTGGTGTGTAAGTATACATTCAAAACTCTATTGGTTTCACCTGTTGCTACTATTTGCAGTTTGATTTGTTAAATTTGAAATCTCTACCAAGCTGCTGTTTATAGAGCTCATTGTTCCTAATTGCACTTATGTCAGAAATACTCATACATGTATTCACAGAACCACATTGTTCTTGTTACCTTATCCTCACCTTTGTTTCTCTCTTCGCCACTAACAGGTGCGGTTTCAATAGTTCAAAAGAAGAGAGAGGTGCTGCCAGAACTCGGAGGAGGTGAGAAACAGATGAAATCAGTGTTCTTTTCTTGTTTGCTTTTTTCATCTAAGACATGATTTTACTTGACCTTACAAATACAGAAAAGCGTACGAGAGACTACGCAGGCAGTGTAAAAGGCTTCAAAGACAGAACAGTGGGACTTTTAAGTTAAACAAGATCAATAATATAACTACTCAACATGAGCATGAGAGTTGGTCTCTTGCGCAAGGCACTTATAGTTCGTGTTCTGATGATGCTTCCAGCCCCCGCGAGTCTCTCTCCAACGCAGAAGATATTGGTTACACAAGTGATGTCTCATTAACGCTTGAGAGATACTACACTGGTTCAAGAAGCTTGGATTCTGAGTCATCTGACTCAGATTCTTCAGATGAGAATGACTCTGTTCAGGTCTTTCCTTCTTCAGAAGGGAGGGATGAAATCAGTAATTCTCCATCAAGCTTATATATCTCACGTACCAAAGAGGATTTTGTGACTTGGCAGCGTATTATCCGTCTAGACGCAGTGCGTGCTGATACAGAGTGGACTCCATATTCCCCATCAAAAGCTATGGTATCAGAGAATAGGGCACGTCGTGCTGCTGAAGTAGTTGGTTTAAAGGATTACAGTCACTTGCAACCTTCGAAGATCTTACACGCAGCAAGGCTTGTTTCTGTACTGGAAGCGTATGCCTTACATGACCCTGAAATTGGCTATTGCCAAGGAATGAGCGATCTTCTATCCCCTATACTCTCTGTAATACCTGATGACTACGAAGCGTTTTGGTGTTTCGTTGGGTTTATGAAGAAAGCTCGACAGAATTTCAGAGTAGATGAGGTTGGGATCACAAGACAACTGAACATAGTCTCAAAGATAATCAAATCCAAAGACTCACAACTCTATAAGCATCTTGAGAAAGTGAAGGCAGAAGATTGCTTCTTTGTTTATCGAATGGTCCTAGTGATGTTTAGAAGGGAGCTAACCCTGGAGCAAACGCTGTATCTATGGGAAGTAATGTGGGCAGAACAAGCTGCAATACAAGCTGGGGTAGGGAAATCTTCTTGGAGCAGCCGGAGAATAAAGCATAGGGCTCCTCCTACAGAAGATTTGTTGCTGTATGCAATAGCTGCTTCGGTGTTGCAGCGGAAAAAGCTGATAATAGAGAAGTACAGTAGCATGGAGGAGATTCTTGGGGAGTGTCACAATATGGTAGGGAAACTAGACGTGAGGAAGCTCTTAGACGATGCAAACGACCTTATTGTTACGCTCTATGCCAAGATTGAACACTCGACTTCCCTGTGATAGTGTGGAATTTATTTTTACCGACAAATTTGTGTGGTGTGCTGTCAAAACTATGAGAGGTAAGTTTCTTTCACTGCCTGAGTAGATAATTAATTGCTGCCTCTATTTTTCAATTTTGTATGATATGAAACAAATTTTTTCTGCTGGGGAAGAGAATCTTCCATCGGTAAAATAATAAAACTGGAATATTCTTTTCATAAAATTACAATGACATGATCCACAATTGTTACTTTTATACTTTATTAGTACATCCATTATACAGTCAGTGTGTAAACAAATTCTAGAATACAGTGGTCTTAGAATACTTGAGAAAGAACTCTTCATTGTAACAGTATTTATTTAAAACTGTATAGACCTGAATCAACAGTTTTGGGAACCTGCTTGAAAAGTATCTATCAAACCCTTCAGGTACACTCCCAAGTAGTTCCTGTAATTCCCTAGGAAGCTCTCTATAGTGATTCAGTTTGTTCCTTATCACCCTTAACAAATCGCGGATACTGTCAAACTTGTACCGCCTGTAACGCCCGATATTGTCTAGGAATATGCTATCCAATTTCTCATCCCACCGTCCGTTTAAGGTAACAGCTGCTGTGCTTTCAAGTGCAGCTAAGAGCTGTGATCCTTCTTCTCTATTTTCCAGTTCCACCCTGTCGCTTGCATCCCGGAGAAAAGACAATCTCATGTCAGCGTTCCAAAACAATGGATGATGCACAACTTCTTCTGCCCTCGGTCTGCAATTTCAAATATAGAATTAAAAAAAAGGCTTCAGTTAGCAGGAAGGAGAGTTTCCTAATCGACTTAGCACTCAAGGAAACAAAATTGCCATCCGTATTTCTTTACCTCAAATTTGGATCCGGGTGCAGGAGACCAGAGAGAAGATGAACAGCCTCTGGAAGGCTCTCAACCAAGAAAAGATCTTTTCGATCGTTTAAAATGTTTATGTCCCTCTCTATGTTGTCTCCGTAAGGATGTTTACCTGCAGTCATACAGAAAAAGAGAACACACCCTAAACTAAAGAGATCAACGGCTCTTGTTTGTCTTTCATTGCGTAGTTGCTCAGGTGCTTGCCACCCAGAACTTCCAGAACCTATCATCAGAAACATCAGTAAATTTAAGAAGATATATATATATATATCTCCTAACATTGTTCTCATCAAAGTTTTCAAAGATTCTTACTAGTTGAGTTTCTAGTCAAGGCACTTGTGTCAGCTGGTAAGCGCTTGCTGATACCCATATCTGATAGCTTTGCACATAGAGATGAGTTCTTAACAATCAACACATTTTGAGGCTTTAGATCTCGATGTATGATTCCAATTTCATGCAAATGAACTAGACCAGCAACTACATCCCTGTAACAACACACATATATCAGTAAGATGTATTCAATCTTTGACTTGAGAGTCAAGGATAAGAAACTAGACGAACCTCATTAACTTCAACAAAACAGGAGAAGGATGTCCGTTTTCTTTCCATAGCTCAACTCCTTTGCCACAATCAAGGATTGGGTTTATCTGAATTGAGTGATTACTACTCGAAGCCATTGGACTCTCGAGCAGTCTAGAAGACGCATGAACTAGATCATTTAAGCTACAAGCACATCGTTCCAATGAAATATAAATAAAATGTTCGTCTTGATCCACACCATACCAACGGACAATATTTGGATGTTTGTCCGAAGCCATGAGATTCAAAATCTCCTTCTGAGCCACATCATGATGTGATTGTACTAGACGCTTAACCGCTACAAGACGACCTTCATAGGATCCTTCAAGAACAACAGTTCCATTACTCCCTTTAGCAATCTCCTTGTTGGAGACAAAGAGTTTACCAACCATATATCCTTCCATTGGATTACTATTAGGGCCAGGGAAGGCTGTAAGTAACTTCTTCTCGTTTTCTTCAAAAGAGAGATCTTTGTTCCCTCCATTTGTAAACCCGTTCTCTTTCTTGTGAACCGCCTTTACAGTGCCATTTTTCTTGGGCTTTTTCTTCTTAGGTATAGGTATTGGCATTTCAGTTACAAAAGGGTCCTTGTTCCTCTTGCTGTGTCTTAATCGGTGAAAGGCAAGGCCGCAGACAGATATGATACTAACACAAATGCCGAATATTAGGACAATAAAATCAGAAATTTTGCTAGCAAAGCCATTCTGAGTTGTATTTCCATCAATAATATCTATGATCTGAGGTATAACAGTCTCGGGCAGAGGAAGGGAGAGGACTTCACCAGCTTCTTTATTGCTTGGAAGTGCCAAGGGATTCTTCTCTCCAGGAGGCAACTGAATCGGTTTTCTATCTTGAAATGGAGAATACGGAGGTCCATCAAGTGAACTAAGTCTTGAATACATAAGTTCATAGCTAGAGTTACGTAATCGATACACAGGTGCACTTCTATTATAAGATAGCTGATATATGTTGTTGTCCTGAGAAGTTGTAACAGGAATACCAGGTGATGATGGTAACCCACCCATGAGTTGTATGCTCTCAAAATGTTGTAGTTTAGCTTCCATCTCAGAAAAAGAAACACTCCACAAAATATCTCCTAACTTTGATATACACTGGAGTTTATAATCTTTTTTCTCAATATAAACCAGATCCGGAAGAACTTCTAATTCCTTAACCCCGGGTCCAAATAGTATTGGAGGTTCCTCAGACAAAACAATAGCTTTTTCTTTATCATTTTGAACGAATGAGTTAGAATATAGGTCATCCATTCTGTACCTCTTAACCAATTCTCCAGTCTTCCAATCCAAGAGAAATACAGACGTGTCTTTTTTACCCAAAACAATCCTATCCGTCAATGAGTAGGGCAATCTTCCAATGAACTCTGAAACATCAACTCTCTGAAAAAGGAAGATGTAATATACGACTAGTGATCTAAATGACTCATATGTGATAAACAACATTTATTCGCTATTTTACGACTATTCAGCCAATAAAGGATCATGAGTTTGGGATCATTTGACAGAAAGCCTTGGGATCAATAGACCAAAAAATGAGAAAAGGTTCAAGTGATACCTTATTTATGCGTTTGCCCTTCCTCATAGTGGAATTGTAAAGATTAAAATCATTATCTAAATCCATGTAAAAGTCCGGACGTTCCTCATCATTGTTGTAATGATAATGAGGAGCCTTGTAGGAAGAATATATCGACTCATTGGTCTGGAATCTCCACTTTATCTTAGCAGAAGACATATCCACTAATGATATCGTTCCATCTTCCGTAGAAATCAGCACATACCTAGATTCTCTGAAGAAACCACAATCATTAGCTTGTTACAACAACGAATTACACACTCAGGAGAAGTAGATCCTAAAAATAAAACACTGAATTCAAAAAAGATGCTTTTAGATGGAATCACTATCATTTTCTCTCAAAACATAGACCATGTTAACATTTTCACATAATTAGATTTAATCCACCACCATTGGCTCTAATGATTCCGATAGAAATTCAAATTGAGAAGAGAAAGAAGTCAACTGACCCGGTGGGATTGGAGATTTGAGTCGAAAGAGATTTATCAGAGACTTTGGCGATATCAAATCCCTTGGAACTGTGTGCTAATGGAGATACAAGCAGGAGAAAAACGAAATCAAGTATTGCGAATCCTCTCATCGAAACAAGCTGCAACCTTCAGAGGGTTAGGGTTTATCGCGATCTCATCTAAGAAAATGGGTGGTGGGGGGGAATCACCAAATTACGAAAACGGAGAACGATCTATTTTAGGATTTGAGTTGACCACATTTCTGTCGGAAACGGAATATGTCGACGGCACGAGAATCTGGATAATAACAAACATTAACCGGTTTCCGGTTTAAACCGGTTAGTATCAAAATTCCAAATTAGCTAGCTTCTCTGGTACAGTGAAATAAAGCATCGTACTACTTCTTTCGATTTCTTCTTCTTCCTCGTTCGCGTTCTCTCTGAGCTAGAAGAGGCACATAGCAACCATGGAGGTTTTCTACTACTTGGTGTTTGGATCCATGGCATTCGTTACGGCCGTATTGGAGCTGAGCAAGTCGAACAAGGATCGGATCAATACTTCATCAGCTTTCAATTCCTTCAAGAATAATTATCTCCTCATTTTCTCTCTTATGATGTGTGAGTTTTCCCCCATATTTCACAATTTCTTCCTTCAATTAGATGTTAAACTTCTCTTCATCAAATATCGAGTGTTTCTCTTCGCTTTTCGTCGATTCCTTTAGTCTTTGCTGTGCTAGATCGAATCCAGCAGCAGATTGAAATTCAGATCGAATCATGTTTTAATCTTATGCCAAATCTCGTGTGTTGGTTGGAATTGTATATATCAACAAGATAATTTATACTTCTTAACAGATCTGAAAGCACTTTGTTGATGTTACTATGTAATGCATCAAAGTCAGATAGACCAATTCTTGCAGCTGATACATATGAATATTATGTTGTTGCAGCTGGAGACTGGCTTCAAGGCCCTTATGTGTATTATCTTTACAGTACTTATGGATTTGGAAAAGGAGATATTGGGCAGCTATTCATTGCTGGCTTTGGTTCGTCGATGTTGTTTGGAACTATTGTTGGATCTTTGGCTGATAAACAGTGAGAACTTTTTTCTTTAAACTTCATGTCTGTGTTGATCAGATTAGGCTTCTGTTTTTGGATTGTAATGTCTTTTGTGTAACTGAATTCAGAGGTCGAAAGAGGGCATGTGTTACGTACTGCATAACTTACATACTGAGCTGTGCCACCAAGCACTCTCCTCAGTACAGAGTTCTGATGGTTGGACGTATCTTGGGTGGGATTTCTACCTCTCTGTTGTTTTCAGCATTCGAATCATGGCTTATCGCAGAACACAACAAGGTGGGACTTAACTTCACCACTCTCTTTTTTTATATCTCGAAATCAACTGTCAGTATTCTGGGTTGGGTGATTGTGCAATGGAGAAATTTTAAATTGATGTGAAAGTCTCCCTTTTTCTGAACAATTATGCAGAGAAACTTTGAGCAACAATGGCTGTCGCTGACCTTCTCTAAGGCTGTGTTTCTGGGGAATGGTCTAGTGGCTATACTCTCTGGATTGTTTGGTAATCTTCTTGTTGATACTTTTTCCCTTGGTCCTGTTGCCCCTTTTGATGCGGCTGCGTGCTTTCTTGCAATTGGGATGGCCATCATTTTGGCAACATGGTCTGAGAATTATGGAGATCCATCTGATAGTAAAGATTTGCTCACACAGTTCAAGGTTGCTTCCATAGCTATTGCTTCAGGCAAGTTGTAACTTAATCAAGATCGTTGATCTTCAGTGTACTAATTATACATAATCATAAACAAGTTCACTATTGAATCATATTATTTCTAAAATAGTCTATTTTAATGTCCCAGATGAAAAAATAGCACTGCTTGGAGCTATCCAATCTCTATTTGAAGGGTCAATGTACACATTTGTTTTCCTCTGGACACCAGCTCTGAGCCCGAACGACGAAGAAATCCCACATGGCTTTATATTTGCAACCTTCATGTTGGCTTCAATGTTAGGAAGCTCCTTAGCTGCTCGTCTCATGGCTCACTCATCTCCTAGAGTGGAAAGCTACATGCAAATTGTCTTTCTAGTCTCGGCCGCTTCTCTTCTATTTCCAATCATAACAAGCGTATGTGTTGATTCATTTACCTTTAAGCTTCTTCATTGTCTACTTTTTCCTAATCTTGAAAACAAAACAGGTATTTGTAACCCCGTCAAACGCGAAAACTGAAGGCTTATCACTTACTGGTTGCATTCAACTACTTGGATTCTGTGTATTTGAAGCATGCGTTGGAATCTTCTGGCCATCAATAATGAAAATGAGATCACAGTACATTCCTGAAGAAGCAAGAAGCACAATCATGAATTTCTTCCGAATACCACTCAACATTTTCGTCTGCATCGTCTTGTATAACGTAAAGACAATGAATGATATTATAATATGAAGCTAATAGCCAAATCTGCAAAATTTACTGACCATATGTTTGTGGTTTGCACAGGTTAACGCATTCCCGATCACGATTATGTTTGGAATGTGTTCAATCTTCCTATTTGTAGCTTCTATATTACAACGGAGGCTTATGGTCATCTCTGACAAGCCAAGTACGTAACTAATCTCTTAATTGTCCAAACTCGTAAGTTTTTTTGGTTTTTTGAATTCGGTCTGGTTTTACCTTTTTTTGTTGTTGTTGCAGAAGCAGAAGATTGGATTCCCATGAAAGATAGAAACTCAGAAACCGAGCCACTCAATCTCTAATCATTTCATTCAATTTTTTTTTTGTCACGCCCAAAGACCAAATCAGTCGATGAAAGATTACTTTAAGGGTCAAAAATCATTTTTGATTGAGGATGCTTACTACGTGACTAGATGAATTCTCAACATCCTTTCACTCTTTTTTTTTCGTCTCTTTTATAGTTCTTTGTCCTATACAAAAGAGTGTCTTATGTAGATTAATTACGTTAAATATACATTTTGTGTTATTAAGTTATGTTTCTAAACGAATTTTTATAAAACGTAAAGTTCTTCACATAACAAATTTGGTTTACAACTTATCAAATAACCGATGAAACGCCAAATGCAAACTCGTAAGATTTTCGTTGCTTCAATATTATATTATATAAACAAAAAAAAAAAAAAAAACAAATTTCCTTCCGAATCTAAAGTGAAAAAACTAGTTTTTGTGTCATAAAAAAAGATTTGCCCTCTCCTCTAATAATTACTGGTTTCTCTTCGGAAGAAACCTCGTTTCCATATCATCTTTTGCTGTTTGTACAACTAGAAAGAGACGCTAACGCAGATTGTAAAGCTTCCTTTGCATTGCTCCTTAAGCTTGAGACTGTATTCTTCAGCGTTTCAAGTTCTGTACCAAATGCGTCCTCCAAAGACTTAATCTGCTTCTCCAAATATCTCCTTAGACTTGGCTCAGCAACATTAATCAGGCTAAGAGATGGGTTATTATGCATGAACTTGGTCACCATAAACCCAGCTAGAATCTGCTGATCAGCCTTCACAAGCTCCGATATAAAACAAGGCAACATGAGTTTCCCAAAACATGACATATACAGTCTCTCACAACTTGTATCCGTTTCTTTGTTTTCGGCTTGTCTTATTCGCTCCTCTTGGAATTCTCGAGATAGCTTTCCAATCTGATAACATAGGAAGGAGAAGACTGACCCGTAGCAAGAATTAGAGATGATTGCCGAGAGAGTTCCAGAATAAATAACCACAAGTAGAATCTCATAATGACTCTGACTCGATAACTCTGGAATTCCTTCTTGTTTCAGTTGTTCTTCAACAAAGCTGAGACACTGAGATCTGATTCGTTCGTATGGCAACAAAAGGGAAATCTTTAGTGCAAGAAACAAGTCGGTACTGGCCACGATCCTGGTCAGGCTTTCTGCTTCATTTTCTTCAAGCAGGGCCTCTTCAGGTTTCTGAAGCGATCCATCTATAAGTCTTAGAACATTTTCAGGCATGGACAATGCAATGTATTTACTGAAAATATCCAACCAGCATGCATGTAAAGGATGAGCCATGACTACATAGTCTTTGTTTACTTTTTCCACGGCTTCTGACTCCTGAAGTGTTTCCCATCCATCATTCCAATCATTATCTCCCCAATCGTTTCCTTGGTCCAATGCCTCGCTAGATGGCAATTGTTCGGCTTTCTTAGCTTCAAATAGCTCTTCCCACCCTTTTAATATCACCAGAAGAGCTTCAGCTTGTGAAGCTGTAGTAACAGCAGTAGAGAGTTTAGAAAAGCAGGAAACAGCTGTTTCAACACTCGATAAATCCTCAGGGGAGATCTCTAAGCCTGGAGAGATGTTAGCCACGGCGATCTGAGATGATTTTAGTGCAACAAGAGTGTTTGTGAGCCTGTTATAGCCATCAGCCTGATCAGGCAACGCTTGGTTAAGTGTGGCTTCAGTCTTCTGCATAGATAATAGCAACTCAGACCAACCGTCCCATGGCAAAACGTTTGACTGTAGCTCAGACGATGAGCCCTTGATATTCTTACCGGAGATGAACTGCATAAGCTCTAAAGAGTAGACGCGAACCTGACTTGGCAACTCCAGGTTCTCAGAAAATATTACAAGTTTTTCCCAGACTACGAGCCTAACACGCTTCAGTTCTTCCAGGTTGCCTTCCAAGTTACTGAGAGAAGATAGCAACCGGTAAAGGTTATGAGTTTCGTGAGCCCCAGATACCAAATCCTGTAAAATAGGTTCAATGATGCTCAAATATAGATGTGGAAGATCCTGTAAAGCTGTTGGATACCGAGAGGACACATCTGAGACGACATCAGAAATAGGTCCGAATCCACAACCAGAGACGACCATGGCTCTGCAGAAGTTAAATATCTCAGTGGCGCAATCACCTGCCAAGCCAGATCTAACGTAGACAAGTATGGCAGCCCAAGCTTGACTAGGGGAGAGACTGTCGTCCATTACTAGTCTGATGAGAAGAGTAAGGCAGCTGCTAATGCATTCAGGGTTTAAGATAAGATTCTCCACAAGACTTGGACTAGATGATTTTACTTCCAGGACTTCATCAGCTAATCTTATCCAAAAGTTAAGCAGTAAGATAAGGCACTCTTGCCATGTAGAACTGTCAGGGACGGGCTTGTAGGAACCATTTGGCGGTAGAACTATCGTGAAATGCCGTTTCAGGATTTCCAGAGCCTGTAAAGGTTCCAAAATCCTGATGTATACTCTCGAGTGGTCATAGGTCTGCTCGAGTTGACTGAGAAAACCCTGGAAGCTCTCTGCACTTCCAAAATCAAGATCTCTTCTACTTTCCAATGTACCTAACAGATTCATAATATATTGTTTGTAGACATCTTGCCAGGAAATGAGACCCTTGGGGGTATTGTTCAAGAAGTAGCCAGTGAGAGTTTCTACCATTTTGGCCAAAGCTTCTAAGTTCATCTCGTTGATGTGCGCATGGACTTCATTGTTGAAGCTGTCAAAGTTCAAACCTCCCAATTCCGCAATATTTTTGAAATCCAAATCTGTAATAAATGACACTCTACTGCATTCCTGCTTAAGGATGTTATACAAATTTGATAACCCAACGAATGATTCTTCATTACTTTCTTCCAAATGGAAATAGCACTCACAAAGGAGGCTGTATATGTAAGCGAGGCGTTGTTTGTTAAGACCACTAACGGCTGGGTACACAATTGTGCTTATGGTTTGTATGGTGTCTGAAGCAAAGGCAAGTATTTGATCCTTTACTTGTAAAGTTTCGGCCATGATGTCCTCATTTGTCCAAACCTCAGAGCAAAGGACAGAGCTTAAATACCTTAAAATCACCTGTGTGATAAGACAAAGACAGATATATATAATGCATGCATTTGAAGAATAAATAAGCTTTAACATGTTATATGTATATTTCTTACCTCTGACTGCTTTAAACCATATGTATCAGCTAATTTTAGTACATCCTTCAGAATCAGCTTCTTCTCCGATTTCACAGATTCAATGAGTGAGAAAACAGCAGCCTTGATGTATTCAGTATCATGGGACAAAAACCTTTCAGTCTCAACCCCAGGAATGATCCTCTCCAACATTCTAGAACGGTCAGCTACATGCATTTTTTCCTCTAATTTATATTTCCATTCCTTCCAAAAAGTTGACTGCAATTTGTCAATTCTGCTCATATCATCTGAACCAAAATAAAGCAAGCAGGAAAAACAATTCAGGAGCACAAAAAATTACTGATATACAAAGGATCTTAGAAAAAAGGTTTCCGAATAATAATAGACCAGAAACAGTTACCTGAGAGACTTTCTGTCTGCTTTCTCACAAAGTTCTTCCGTAGCAGTTCTCTCCTCTGATTGGGAGCAGTACACTCTACTCCAGAGTCATGAAGCAAACTATAGATCATCCCTAGACTCATGATACTCCGAATTTCTTGGTAACTCCCTCTTACTCTCAACTGCTTTTCTATAACTTCTACTGCATTAGAAGCATCAACTAGATTCAACAGAAAGGAGCATCCTATAATATCTTCCTCTTTTGTTACCGGTTGTTCAATGATGGAGTCTGTAATCATGGATATTAGCTCATCTTTAGGTGCAAAACCATTCCTTGCCAGCCAAGAAAGAGTGGTAACAAGAGCAGTGGTTTTTATGCTGACAAACTGTTTTCCAGTTGAATCAAGCACTAGACTTTTATCCAATTTTCTATTTCTACCCAGCTTTAACAACCAAGGAAGATGTGAAGCAGCAAATGAGAGAACCTTCCCATTTTCCTTTAGAAGAGATTCCATGTCCACACTATTATCAACCGGAAAGTCCTTCGCAACAAAAGAAAGTGTATCTTTGACTCTATCCAAATCCGGTTGTTGATCGAAACTTAGCCCATCAAGCATCTGAGGGAAATCTCTCAGACAAGAAACACCATCCATCTTGCCAAACTCTGGAGAATCCGATTCTGATAACATTCCCAGAATCTCGCATTGGCCTTGAAGGTCAAGATCTTTCCATGCATGCAATAACTCACTGATAGATTCATCATCACAGTGACCCAAAGCAAAACCAAGCAGCTGCTTTCGGGAACTTACATCCATGTTCTCAAGTGCAGGACCTCTTGCTATTGCAGCACCTAAATCCCAAATGGGACCATGCCCCTTTTTGGTTAGAACAAGGCATAGATCAAACGCCAGCTGCAGATCGCCTGCAACTGCAGCTTCTCTAGCAATAGCTTCCTCAACAGATGATTTATCTTCTGTAGAATTTAATCCAAGAAGTTTAGCAACCTCAAGAAGTTCTTCAACATGTAGATAAGCCCCAGGATGCCCCGTTATTGCCATCTTAATAATCTCCATTGGGTCTTTTACTTGTTTGAACTGCATAGGTAAGAGAGTAACCCCAAGATCTGGAAGCCGAACAGTAACTGCATCAATGATATCGGCCTCAGCTTTAACAGTCCGGCTACTAGAGAATATATTAAGGCACTCCCTTGCTCTCCATATCTGAATAATTATTTGAAACATGTGAATCACAAACATCTAAGCGAAAAGATGTTTTACTGAAAACAAAGATTCTATATCACAAGAAGCAAGAATTTAACAAGATGACAAGTTGCATAGATATATTTAGCAGGAAAAAGTTTTATATACAAATGAAGAGACAGCCCTTACTTCTTCGGAAGCAAGGCTCGGAGCAGAGAAGAAGTACTCCTTTGCCGCATTAATAACAAGACTCTCTGCCTTCTCTGTTGGCAGAGCAACCGAGCCTGTACCCTTGAGATAATTTCTAGCCAGAGAAAACTTCCCTGCCTTCAGTAGCCCTCTACAAAACTCTGTTAGCACAAACTCAAGATCAAGGAAGGGAAAGGCTTTCTTTTGCAATTGTCGCAGATCACGCCACATGGACGCCCAGTCATTATCAGATCTTCCAGGTTGACGGCGAACAAATTTCGAAAGCATGAGTCGAAGTATCTGCTTAACACCTTTTTCATCCAAATGAACCTCAAGAAAATAATTAATTGGTTTTGGGACCTGTAATGCAAAAAAAGAGAAGCAATATAACTTCCAGAAGTTTTCAAACATTGGCCACATATTTTTTGCTAAAAGATTCCAACTTATTTAATTCAAGATGCAGATATATTTTGAAACCTGATAAAGTTCCAAAAGCCTTCCTGCTTCAATATGAGCTTCCGCCAGTTTGAGTCTTTTCTTAATATCTTCACCATCAATATCTGCACTTTCGTGGAAGTAAGTTTTGTTTAGCAATGACCTGACATCTGATTATTTAGTTATGTAGCCTTAGTGTTGAGAATAAATTGGATCTGGAAAACTAACCATGTATCTTCGGTAGCTTTGGTAGCATTGTTGCCATGACATTCCATTTATCCGTGGCTTTGCACAAATACAGACATTGTAGAGCACAATCAACAACTTCAACCGCATCCTTGAAAAAACAATCAGTATATAAGTCCATACACCCTTCCTCAATAACTTTTGAGCACAAATCCATATTACTTTTTGCTGCCATCTCCTTCAGCCATTTCACTAGAAAGGACTCCTCATTACGGTTATTTGTTCCGAAAAACCTTTTCTGCATAAATGGAATTGCCTTGTCATGCAATCTTCTAACCACTGTTTCAGTTTTAACCCCTTCGAGCATTATCTTAAATTTCTCATAATCGGATAAATGCTCCCATCCAGCAAGGCTCAAGCTGAAGCATATTTCGCCTCCAATTTCGTCAGAATAAATTATCTGGTGCAAGTACGATAAATCCTCTTGGAAATTTTCCAACTCAGATATGCCTTTTCGACATGCAATATCAATTAAGCAAATGCAGTTGTCAAGTAGCCCAGTGGAAGAATCAATATCTCTAGCTCTGTTCTTATACCATGCAGCAAGTTCTTCTGATGATGGCCAGTTATACCCCAAACACATCCTAACAATTGGCTCAGTTTGACTCTGAGAATACTCCTTTCCATTCTCAGGCAATTTCTTTATATATATAACCATCTTTTCACATTCAACCCAGTCTTCTTCTCTCACTGCCGTAGTGGTTGGCGGAGATTTTCCAGGAAGAAGATGTGCATACGTTTCAACAGGAACTGTTTCTGGAATAGCTGCCAGAATTTGCAGCATGAAAGAAGCAAGTGAATAAGGATGCCGCTTAAAGAGTAGATTTAGAGCCCCTATCCTTCCACTCTCAGCAAGTTTAATTGCAGCCTGATTGAGAGGAATGCTCCGAAATTTTCTGTAATCCTGCACAGAATACCTGTGGAAGACAATATCATTATCAATTTTTAAAGGAACCAGATAGTTAAGTTTAACAAACTATGAAAAGGATCCACACTTTGAAATTTAGAAACCATATGCAAATAGCTTAGTGAAACTAGATGAAAACTTCCAAACTGGGTATGGCATCAAAGAGGGTTGTGAGTGGTTAAAATTGCAATCATCTGAAGAGAACACTTTTAACTCTATAAGCGATGTCAAATCCTCAATCAAAGACACCCAGTCTGTGTTGGATAATCATAATAAAAAGAAATACTGGATATGCGAGACCTATATAGTGTCAATATATGCCATACCAGCTTAGCTTATCTGTAGAAAGAAAAGGAAGATACCAAGCGTTCAGATATATACCTGCCCATGCTTATCCCCAGATATGTATCGAGCCTTTCACTAAATTGTAATAAATGAAGCCTAGCCAAACGAAATTTCCAAAGTTGTTGGGATTCTTCATCTTCAGATTTAACAAATACATAATGGTTAGTTAGATAAAGTCCATGCGCAAGTAAGGACTTCATGGCATCTTCTGTTGGTCCAATTCTATCTAAGCATTCAGAGAGCACAAACGCTTTATCTTTTATCTTTGATAAAATCATGCTCACGTCACCAACTCCACTTTCTGAGTTCAACCATCTTGACTTGAAAACTTCATCTCTGTCCAAGCCGTGACTATCAGCAAAATCCAAGGCCTCTTGATACTGGCAGTTCTCAACTAAGATTTTGTACATTTCAGGAATTGATTTCTCAGTAAACGATATTAGTCTCCATGACATATCACTAGTGTGATGCAATTCGCTTGGGTCTCTGTCAACCTTGCCCAGAGCTGATTTTGCTTCTTGCGTTGAACTTTCTAAAAGGAAAATGTGTCCTTCAAATCTACGTACTTTTTCCACAATAGGCATAGAATATATTGATGCATCCTCTTGAACTATAACACACCTACTGGTGTCAAATATACTTATGTTACCACTCCTTTTCAAAATTGTAAGAGCGTGATCAGACCACCAAGTAAAATCTACGACATTTCTTAAACTTTCTTTCCAACTTTGTATCAACTTATCTTTCTTCAATAAATCAGAACTGTCTTCAGAAGGACAACATGAAAGTTTCACTCTTGCTTCATCCAACTGGAAAAGATGCACACAACCATTGCTATCAAGACTTGCAACATGTGACCCTTGAGGTGAGATTAAAATCTTCGGATATGCCAACTGCTCATCTTTTGTATCACAATACACGCCTTCAAAGTTTGTGGAGGACAACAGTTCCAGACCTAAATTCTGACCCTTGTGCCAAAGTGAAATACACGATGAACCTGAGAGTAAACAAATAACCAATTAACTCTACCAGAATTATAAACCCAACACCAGTGTCCATAGGAAATATTTCAACAACCACATTTTCCATTCAACGACCACAAATACTGTCAAAATATAAGTATCATCCCAATATAAAAGAATGCGGATGTGACTTGCTAAATCGACTGATTATGAGCAACCGGGAAGTTTACAGGTCTTCTTTACACGAGTCTTCACTAATAGTACTACTAAGTCAAACCTTCTTTAAGGAAAATAAGCAGTATAAAACCTACCAGATTTCCCTGTCGATGCTATGCCTGTAGCATTACCAACAATGAGGAGAAAAGAAAGATCCGGATGGTAATCAAAGCAAAAAACATGGTTTGGAAATTGCTTTCCCAAAGCTGGTACACCATTTGAAGCATGCTTAGAAAAAGCAGAGGCACTTGGCTCCCTACTTATCTCGACATGGTGAATGAGTCCATCTGATGTAAGCACACTGAATGAACACCTGCAGTAACCAGTGAGAATATCATTGGGGTAGACCACCAGTCAAAATATATTATCAGAGGTAGGGCTTAAGCAAACAAGCATATTTTCATGCTCAATGGAACATTAGCATCCAGTACTCTTCAGTTTTAATCAATAACAAATAGGCGCAAAAGGAAACGTACAAGCATGATGTTTGCAAATCACAGTCATCCTCCATCAATCCTAATACTGATGAAGAAACGTTCAAATTTCTTTTTGTGACTTGACTTATTTCTTCACCACTAGCTCTGATGAAAAATAGGGTCTCGCTATCATCCACAAGACCAAGAACATCATGATTTTCTGACCATACTCCAGAAGTAAATGATCTTGATAAGCTGGCTGATGCAGAGAACAGAAGTTAGAAGATCATCGAGTTCATATAAAGGATTATGAGCTATGTAAAATCCCCAAAAAGATTCAGGCAAACATTTGTGAAAGCAAGGAAAGATAACCCTGGAATTTCTTACATGTAAATTTTCCACAGGGTTTCCTGTAATCAGTGTCTTTTTGCAAAATTGTAACATGATTCCCCGAAGTGACAGCCACAAATTCTCCTCTTGGTGAAATAAATAATGACACTGGTTTATTATTTTTTCTTGGATGCCAGTATTCACTCCACTTTTCCTTGAGTTGACCAACACCTATTACCAAGAGAAAGAGATGTACATAAGCATAACTAATTCATACACGCTTATGAAAAAATATTCAAATTAATAAGATCTGTGAGCTCATGTATGGATGTTACAAAAAGGCATAACAAATAACCATGGAAACTACTAGCAGTGACATTCACCACTGCATATATCCCTGTGATATGACATCTTAACGTTTTAGAACAGTACACACATTGACCATATTATCATAAGAAATAATAGAAATCTTGATGCCTAGACCATTTGCAAAGGTGATCGCAAAAAACATTGGACAATTATACTACAGTGAACCCAGGACTTGCTGGAAAAACCTTGGTAAAGCTCTCTGCCCACTAACAATGAATTAAAGCAGAAAGAAGAGGTACATAATCAATCATTTGCAACTGACCTCTAATGGAGACAAGGGACCTAAGCCCTCCTTTCGAATCAGTTCCAACTGCCTGAACTTCAACAGCATATCAAAGCGCAATGTAAGTAACAAAAACTAGAATTCAGCAATTGCATAGCTCAATAAGCATGAATCTTGTACCTGAGGGAGAGGAGGGTATCTAGGAACATAGGGCAACGAAGCATGATGACGTATCTCGTACAATACTTTTGGTGCACTACTTTCCATCACCAATCGCCTAAAGGGGAAAGAGCGATCGGCACACCAGTTTCGACGTAGTCCACAGATGTCTCCGGTTGAAATTGAACGGAGATCTAAGTAGCAGGAGACCGAATCGTCGTTTTTTCCAATTTGTTTAGTAACCAAAACTGTGGGGGTCTTAAATGACCATACAAAA
Organism: Iberis amara; assembly: GCA_900406375.1. Classification (NCBI taxonomy): domain Eukaryota; kingdom Viridiplantae; phylum Streptophyta; class Magnoliopsida; order Brassicales; family Brassicaceae; genus Iberis; species Iberis amara. The sequence goes on along the minus strand of OVAV01000097.1, from coordinate 957 downwards.
TTACAAATGTAGAAATTTAATGGTTGACCAATATATAGATTGTGCACACGATTTTACCTTACGTCTTATCTCCCACAGTGAAATTCTCGGCGGTGTTCCGGCTAGATCGAGATCTGGCCAGAGTTTCAGCTAAGGGACGGAGAGACAACCAGTGAGCGAGAGACTGTTAGAGGAAGGAAGATCCGGCGAAAGTTCCAGTGAGAGAAAACCGAGAATTAGCAATTGGGAAAGTACTGAAAGAGGGAATATATTGAAGTTAGGGCGGAGAAATTGCAACGATAATCATCGGTGGTAAGACTCAACAGGTGAAGCGGTCGCCGTTTGTGTCGGAGCCGCCGTGTACATTGAAGAATAGTGGTTTAGCAGAAAAGATTTGTTCCCTATCCTTAGAACATTAGATTCTCATCGTTTTAACCACAAAGTTTCAAATGTAACAAGATAACCCAAGGTCCCAAACGATGAAATTGGATGGAGAATGAGATCTCGGCGGTCTCCGTCTCGCCCGCCTGCCACCAGTAATAATAGGAAAGCTTTCAATCAATAGAAATCGTATTCGTGAATAAATCCCTTTTGTTTGAATCCAATATTATGCACTTTTTTTTAGAGTCGATAGCAAACCTGAGCACGGTTATGTAATTCGTCTGATGAATGTCAACTTCGCCGACGAAGAGACGACTGAATGAAAAATTAAAAAAACTTCTAAAATCAATTTTGAAATGTTTGGTTTAGCCCATAACCATTCGATTCTGACATTATTAATGTATTTTTTTTTTTTTATTAATGTATTCTTTAAGGCTGATTGTGCTACTTGTTACCTACGTAGATTGGTAACCCGACCGGTTCAGTTTACAGCCAGAAATACGTCTACTTCTCAGTTTTATCTACTAGGGCGTGATCCCGCGCTTTGCGTGGATTCAAGTTTTCCGTCATTTATTTTTAATAACGACATACATAATT
>OVAV01000096.1:0-25720 GCA_900406375.1 Iberis amara | reverse complement strand
AGGAGAAGTACCTAAAGCAGGTTCTAAGATCATTTAATATGAAAGATGCCAGAGCTGTTATTACACCTGTTAATTCGCAGTTCAAGCTCAAGAGTTTGACAGATGATGAGTTAGCAGTGGAAGCAGATTATATGGATAATGTACCATATGCTAGTGCAGATGACAGCTTAATGTATGCCATAATAGGATCCAGACCAGACCTTGGCAATGTTATCTGTCTGATCAGCAGATACATGGCTAAGCCAGGAAGGAAACATTGGGAAGCAGTGAAGTGGGTGCTAAGATACTTAACAGGAGCTTCTAGTTTGTGTTTAACTTTTTCTAAGCAATTAAATTTTGATATTGTGGGTTATTGTGATTCGGATTATGCAACTGACCTTGACAAAAGAAGGTCAGTCTCTGGCTATGTTTTCCAGGTAGGTGGAAATACAGTTAGTTGGAGATCAACACTTCAAAGTGTTGTTGCACTATCCACTACTGAGGCAGAGTATATGGCACTAACTAAGGCATCTAAGGAATGTATTTGGTTAAAAGGAATGTGTATGGAGCTGTGTTTTAATCATGAATCTTTTAAGAGTTTTAAGATTTATTGTGACTCACAAAGTGCAATTTGCCTTGCAAAGAACTCAGTTTTTCATGACAGGACTAAGCACATTGACTCTAAATACCATTTCATCAGAGACCTAGTTGATGATGGTATTGTGGATCTTAGAAAGATTCACACTAGCCTAAACCCTTCAGACTGTTTAACTAAGAGCATACCTGGTAAAAGCTTCGAGCAATGCCTCGTATCGCTCAAAGTCCTCCCCTGAGCCAATTGTGCACACCATTGAGATGCTCCTGCCAGTTGGAAACATCTCGCCAAATGGACTTAATGAGGTTTTGACTTAACAATCTAATCAAATTTTGTTTGAGGGTTTGTTATTTTGTAAGATTCATTCAGGTTATTTCTGCTCATTCGTAAAACCAATCATAAGAAGTGGAAAAGAAGATCTACAAAGACAAAGGGGAGAAGCCGAAGAGTCAAAGATCTTACCTCACACAGGGGAAGTCAAAAGTCCATTATGTCATACCCTTTTGCAATCGTTCAGTCTCTGCAAGACAAGAGAATCAGTCAGAAGAATCATGACTCAAGAACTCGTCAATAGTCTCAAATATAAACTCTCGGGTTTAAAGGAAAAAGGTTTACCTTCACGAGTTCTTGGCATCGTATCTTCTGCAGAGTAGTCTTCAAAATGGATAAGCAAGGAACTGGGTTCAATGGAGCAATGGAGAGAGATTTGGGAGCTCAAGAGTCAGCTTAGGTTGTTTGAGTTTCGTGTGTGAAGGTGGCTGAGGATTAGGGTTAGGACAACCCGCGACAAATGTGGAGATTGTGTGTTGTTGGTCTCGGGTTAATTCAGGTTTTGGGCCGGGTCGTTTAATTGAGCTGGGCCTAAGCTAAGAGAAGATTCAACATTTCGTTTGGGCTTAAACCAGTCAAAGCCCAGTTATCATCAAAATGTCAAAAACGACGTAGCTCACATCTTCTTCATGTTCGTTATAAAGTCGTTAATCAACAGAAAGCAGAGCACACGAGTAAGAGAGTTTTACAGAAGGAGAGTTCTCAAAGAGAGGCTTAAGGAAAAGAGTCTTGGAGTCTTGGAGAAGCTTGAACTTGCGGTTAAGCCTTAGAAGAAGATTCGCCGATCTTCTTCTTCGTCTTCCTCTGTTTCTTGGTCGTGTGGTTGCGGCGAAGATTCCTTGAACCGGAGCTGGTTGTTGCTGGATCAGAAGTGGAGCGGATCAGATCATCAACTCTGTTCTTCATCCACCTGAAATAAGAACAGATCAGAGGTTAAGGTTCTGGTTTATATTGTATATCAAAAAACTATTCAATCTAATAAATCATGTAAGTTAGTCTTCTCCCAGATGTAAGATCTTTGATCCGAACTGGGTTACCAAAGTTCTGATGCATTCTTTAAGTCTTTTGTTTTCAGTTTTAAGCAATTGACAAAACATCAATTAGATAACACAACAAACAATTCAATCCGACTTAAGCAAAGTGTTATGGTGTGTTCTTGAGGGATCTTGGGATCAAACCAAGTTTAATCCTTTACATTCACAACTACATTCGAAATATATAGAGTAAGGAGGTTAGGTCAAAGTTAGAAGATTATTTAAACACTTGGAGAAGCTCATTTAATGACATTCAATATTCGACATACTCTACTACTCAAACTAGCTCACATGTTAATCTAAGCTCTTTCTTAGCTATGGTACTAGGCAATATAACCCATTTTTTACACGATAATACAGATTCGTAAGTTAAAATTCCCATATCCACAAATTAAAATTGAAATAAAAAAATAATATTATTTTTATTTTTATTAAAACTTACAAAAATTTCAAGATGTTATTCTACTTACAATCCAAAGCTCCCAATCTCATGATGTATGGTGATATTTTTAAACGTCGAATCTCGAAAGTAATATATCGATCGAAAGAACAATTTTTTTTTTTTTTTTTTTGCGTGATCTAGTCATCTAAACACTTATGGATGAAAAAACCACGTTAGTAATAGTTTTGTAAAATGAGTCAACCAATGAAAGCAAAAATGAGAGAATCAAATAAACTACTACAATAGTTCCAAAAGCAAAATAACACAAAGGAATATGTATCCTCCTTCATCTATCACCTACGTTAGTATAATTTACAGTTAATTATCTTTGCTTAATTCTATTATTGTTTTTGTCCGTCGACACTCTATCCACGTGTTTTTTTTTGGGGTATATCCGTATATAAAAGACCCCCACTCTCATCTTATGTCTTCTCTCACTAAAAACATTAATCTCTCTCTTTATAAGCTATATGCTCCAAGTCGATCTTAAAGCCTCTGTTTCTTCAGCATGCGCCGGTGGGGAAATCGTATGCGAGTCAACCCTCGCCGTCGACGTGGAGACTCCAGGTTACAACAACTACTCCGCCGTAAGTCCTGCTGATTTTCCGCCGGAATCTTATTTCTTGTCCAAAGATGATCAGCTCGAGTGGCTCAGCAACAACGCCTTCTTCGATCGCACAGATTCACAAAGAGGAAACTCTGCCAATCTTAATTATAATTTCAACTCTAATCCAAGCTCTCAACGGTATTTACTGAGTTACAAGGCGTCGTCGGTCATCGGTTTGCCGAAACCACAAGAGACATGTTTCAATGAGGCGAAGCATCGGAGAAACAGCGGCAAAATAGATAAGAACAGTGTCTTCTTGAAACGGGTCGGGTCAAAAATGAAAACGGATCTTTCTATGCTCAAACCTTCATCTCCTGAGGTTTCTTGCATCGGGAGAGTGAGATCAAAAAGGGAACGAAACAGCCGGATGCACCGTCAAAACTCCGACCGAACCGAGAAGGTGAGCCGGATTAAGAAACACGGTTGTTTGGCGAGTTTGAGAGCCATTTTCAGGATCAGAGACGGCCCCGAAGACGCGTCGGTTCATGGGACACACCCGCCACCGAATAGAGCACACGACATGTGAAATCGGCTTCCACCGGAAAATGTTGAACCCGGTTTCGTTGGAATGATCCGGTTCGTTTCCAAGAGAAGAGCGGATTTATTGGATGGATGATGACGTGGCGAGCAGGTGTAAGTGGGGTCCAGATGTATATTGCTTTTAGCTATCGTTATTGGCTGGTCCGGTGCTGACGTGGAAATTGAGAAACACGGCAACTTCGGCAGTGATTTCGAACCTCCATTATTAGATGGATCCACCTTTTGCATTCAATCATTAATTTACATTATGTTTTTGTTGTTTTGTACGTAGTTAGTTGAACGAACAAATTGATTGATTTGCCTTTTATTCCTTCCAATCATGAATTTACAAAAAAAAAGGTGAATCTATTTGCATTTTATTCCTTAGCCAATCATGAGTTTACTTAGCTAAAACAGTGAATATATTGACTTATTTCATGAACAATTATTTTAAATAACTTAACCAATCAAAATAAACGAATAAGTTTAACGAACCCTTTTCTTTTGCCAGATTGCATCTTTGGTGTTTACCAGTTTTTTCATTCGAGTATGGACTTCTTCTTTTTCCGGATCTTCCTGGTTTTTCTTATGTCGTCTAAAAGTCTTTTTGTTCAGAATAAGAGTCTTTGTGTTTTTTATCCGTGAGATAGTTTCTATTCACTAAAGGAGGAATTTGGTGCGTGATCGTTTGTTTTTCGATCTTTTTTGGGAGCGTGCAGTCTTTAGATTAGGTCTCTTCAACTCTGATGCATAGAGTGACTATTCATCGTGGTGTCTGTGTGAGTCTTTCGTTTTTTCAACGTCCTTTCTATTTTCGCATCCTTTTTCATCAGTGTATTTATTTTTGTGTATTATTTGTGCCTTCCGATGTTCGGGTTTTGTCTTCTAAAATTTTGAATTATGTCAGTCGAAATTTGTGAGTTTTAGATTTTTCTATCACGATCAAGAACAATATAAGAAAGAAGGGAAAAATGTACTTTTCTCATTAAGTTTTAAAATAGAAACTGATATATAGTCACTTAGTCACTTAACAGCCTTAACAAACTATTAANCAAGCCTTAATCTGGAGATTTTGTTGGAAGATAAAGGCTTGAAATAGCCATCTTAGATAGAAGATGATGAAAAGATGAAGAGGGCAACGGTTTAGTGAATATGTGAGCATGCTGATTTCTAGTATCAATGTGAAATGTTTTGATGAAACCAGCCTTGATTTGATCACGAATCTTGTGGCAATCTACCTCCACATGCTTTGTCCTTTCGTGGAAAACCGGATTTGAAGCTAGTGCAATGCTGCCTTGTTATCACAAAACAGTTTTGCTGGTCCAGTTGTTTTAATATGCAGGTCTGTTAACAGCTTCTGAAGCCATATCAATTAACATGTTGCATCAGCTAAAGATCTGTATTCGGCTTCAGCACTACTGCGACTTACAATCCTCTGTTTGGCTGACTTCCATGATACCAAAGATGTGCCTAAATAGACACAATAACCAGAAACATACCGTCTAGTATCAAGGCAGGCCGCCCAATCTGAATCTGCAAAGGCGTTGAGGCTTATTTTTGTATCCACAGAATAACAAAGACCTTGACCAGGGTTGGACTTAAGATACCTAACAACTCTTTGTGCTGCTTTCATGTGAACATCCTTAGGCTTAGACAAGAATTGACTAAGCTTATGAACATCAAAAGTGATGTCAGGTCTAGTTATGGTAAGATACAACAACTTTCCAATCAATTCCCTATAAGGAGTTGCTTGAGACAGAGGAGTACCAGATTCAAAGCTGAGGTTCACTGTTGGATCCATTGGAACTGTACAAGACTTGGCTTCAAGCAGTCCTGCATCAGTAATTAAATCCAATGCGTATTTTCTCTGACACAGAGATATAGCAGTTGAAGTACGTGCTATCTCCAAACCTAAGAAGTATTTCAGAGGTCCTAAATCCTTTATCTTGAAAGATCTATGCAAGATCTGTTTTAAGTCTTTCACAACATATGCATTATCACTAGCAATCAAGATGTCATCCACATAAACCAAAAGTGCAATGAATGAATTCTTTGTTGCTTTAACAAAGAGAGTATGTTCTGAAGGTGACTGCACAAAACCATTATCCAGCAGAACAGTTGAAAACTTATGATACCATTGCCTAGAAGCTTGCTTGAGGCCATAGAGAGATTTATTGAGCTTACAAACTGGATCTTGTAGCAAGACAGTACCTGGTGTTGGTGTGTAACCAAGAGGTAAAACCATGTAAATGTCTTCATCCAATGTGCCATGAAGAAAGGCATTAGAGACATCCATTTGTGTGAGAGACCAGCCCAACTTTGCAGCTAAAGCAAGCATGAGTTTGACAGTTCCAAGTTTTGCCACAGGAGAAAAAGTGTCTATGTAGTCCACACCTTCTTGTTGGGTGAAGCCTTGAGCAACCAAACGTGCCTTATATCTATCTATAGAACCATCAGGCTTGTGCTTCAACTTATAAACCCACTTGCATCCCACAATGTTCTTGCCATGAGGCTTAGACACAACTGTAAAAGTGTTATTCTGTTCAAGAGAGGTCAATTCCTCATTCATACCTTGTATCCATTGAGGAGACTTCACAGCTTGATCAAAGGTGCGAGGTTCTGTATGAGAACTTATGGCAAGGATATATTGTTTATAGGTAGGTGATAGATTTTCATAAGTCAAAACAGAGGATAAAGAATGAGGATTATCTGTTTGTGTTAGATAACACTGATACTCAGACAAGTATGTAGGGGCTTTAGACTCTCGTCTCGGCCTACTAGAAACCACAGAAGGTAGATCTACCAAAGGGGGGACAGGTTGAGAAAGACTAGAGCTAGATGATGCAAGTGCACTAAAAGCAGGTTCAGCAGGAGATGCAACTAAAGATGTATCTAAAGATGCAACATGAGACTGAACTAAAGATGCAGGAGAATGAGTAAATCAGAAACATTGTTATCTACTAAAGCCAATGCTGGACTAATAGGAGAAACAGTTGGTTCTACACATATATCAGGAGAAGACAATGGTAAAATTGTAACAGGAAACAAATCATCTTGTGTAGAAAAAGGTGATATATCTTTGAATGAAAAAACATTTTCATGAAACACTAAATTCCTTGTAACAGATATAACATTTTTTTCTAAATCAATCACTTTATATCCCTTATAGCCTGGTTGATATCCTAGAAAAACAGTGGCTCTAGGAGAAAACTTATGTCTATTTTTAGGATAAGTTGAAACATAGAAAAAACAGCCAAAAACACGTAAATCATTATATTGAGGAACCTTATGCATCAATTTTTTATACGGAGACACATTATCTAGCAAAGGAGTGGGACTCCTATTGATAATAAAAGCAGCTGTTTTAACACAATCTCCCCAAAAATGCAAAGGAACATGTGACTGGAAAAATAGAACACGAGCAACATTAAGAAGATGATGATGTTTACGTTCTACTACAGAGTTTTGTTGAGGGGTATCAACACATGAATAATAATGAAACATTCCTCTAGATTGAACCAAATCATGAAAAGCTGATTCAGGGGCATTATCAGACCTCAAAGCTTTAACAGTTGAACCAAACTGAGTTTCTATCATCTTAACAAACACAGAAAAAACAGATTTGACATCAGACTTTGTTTTCAACATGTAAATCCAAGTAACTCTTGTGCAATCATCAACAATAGTCAAGAAATACCTGTAACCTTCTATAGTTTCATGAGCAAAGGGTCCCCAAACATCTAAATGAACCAAATCAAAAGGATGAGCAGACAAATTGTTATTAAAAGAAAAAGGTAATCTTTTTTGTTTAGCCAAAGGGCAGATTGTACAATGAGAAACATCAATATTACCAACTTTTGAAATAGCTAAATGAGATGAAAGACTATTCAAAGTATTATTTGATAGATGTCCTAAACGTTTATGCCAAAGAAAAGAATCAAATACCACAGAAGCAGCAAAGAATGGAGACTTGTCAGTTGTTGATGATTGGAAATCTTGAGGTTTGAAAACATAGAGATTATGTTGAAGATTACACTTCCCAATCATCAATCCATGAGTAAGCTCCTGTAAAAGACAAGAATCAGAGAAAAAGTGAGCAGAACACAAATTGGTTTTAAGAAGTGAACTAACACTGATGAGATTAAAAGCAAAATATGGTATATGCAAGACATCAACATGATGCAAATTATCAGAAAGATGAACTGATCCTATATGCACTATTGGTATTCTAGCTCCATTAGGTAATGTTACTGTCAATCCTTTGACTGATATAACTTCCGTGAATCTAGCAAGATCTGAACAAACATGTCCAGTTGCCCCATTGTCCATAATCCAAGCATCAGAAGGATAATTAAAGTGGATAGAGTAGAAAGGCAATGATGATTATATGTGAGTTGGTTATGTTCAAAACGAAGATTTGGTGATGGAATGATACAGTACCTGCACTAGCATTGCAAACCATTATCCCATGCTCAGTAATTGACGAAGCTGAACCAAGAGATTAATTCTCTTTAACAGAATTCAATTGTGACAACAACATTTGGACTTGCTCATAAGAAAAAGCATTGAGATCCAAAGTGCTTGTACTAGTTTTGTTGTGATGAAAATTCTTTGTAGCTGCATTTTTGGTAGCTATGCCATTAGCAATAGCAACCTCTTTTGATAGAACAGGAGGATGTTTCCATTGTTGAGCTCCTATATTGCATTGATTTTGTGTTAAATTTCTGGTTTGAGCAGCATTTGACTTATTTGTAGCATACCCTGGTGGATAATCGTGCAATTTGTAGCATTTTGTGACTACATGTCCTGTCATGCCACAATAAGTACATATTGGTTTTGGCTTTGGCTTATAGTTTGCATAGGCAGCCACATGATTCACTGTATTGTCCAAGTCTGGAGCTGAAGTCTGAAATATAGTTGTATCAACTTGTGAAATTGGCTTCAAAACTCGCTGACGTTCATCTTGACAGACCATATTAAACACTTCTTCAATTGTAGGCAAAGGTTTGATCATAAGCACTTGACGCTTAGTAGATTCATACGCCTCATTCAACCTCATCAGGAACTTCATAATCCTGCTCCTATCCATCATTTTCTTCCAATTTGTAGCAGCTGTACATTCACACTTTCCACAAGTGCAGACATGTAGCTCAACAAAGTTTTTGTAAGTTTCCCAGAGAGTTACAAGATCTGTATAGTAAGCACTAACATCTCTGGCTCCCTGACTAACCAAGCACAATTTATGTTCAAGTTCAAAGATTCTAGCCAAATCATCTTGACAAAACCTATTCATTAAGCTATTCCAAATAGCCTCAGTTGTATTCATATACAAAAGACTTGCACTGATGTTCTTAGACACTGAATTCAATAGCCAAGTAGAGACCATATCGTTACATCGTGACCAAGAACCAACATTAACATCATCATCAGAAGGTTTCCTAATCGTTCCATTCACAAAACCAAGTTTGTTTCGAACATTTAAGGCAACTCGTACTGACCTGCGCCATGAATGAAAATCTGCTCCACTCGTTAGGCGATCTGAAACTAGAACCAGTCCGGCATGGTCATTACTATGTCAGTAAAAAGGATTCTCATAGAGATCCGTTGATACTCGATTGGAAATCGGATTAGCAGTCGGATTAGGATTCGACTCAACTCCAGTAGTTCCATTGAAAGGCTGTGTTGAATCCGAAGACATCGTGGCTCAGAGATGAAAGATGAAGACGCAGAACGAAATCAACTGAAGAAATTCAATCAAATCGAGAATGAATTTAGCAAGAATTTCACCGAAGAGATCCCGAAAAGAAACACTCATGAGTACTGAATGAAGATCAAAGAAAGAAGAAATTTGCGGAAAAAAGAGCTAAGTTTGCTCTGATACCATATCACGATCAAGAACAGTACAAGAAAGAAGGGACTTTTCTCATTAAGTTTTAAAATAGAAACTGTACACATATACATAGTCACTTAGTCACTTGAACAGTCATTAACTGCCTTAACTGACTATTAACAAACTCTAATATTTTCAATTTTTGTAAACTATTTTGATTATTATTAATACTAGGTGAGAACCCGCGCTACGCGCGAGATATTTTTGTTTATAAAATTATAGGTATTTCACAACTATGTTTTTAGGCATTTTTTCCATAAATGACTTTACATAATCATAAAACATGCATAATATAACTACAAAATTATACAATTTATTTCCTTAAATTAAATATTTATATTTTCATTTGTACTTAGGTAGACATTGTATAATTAGGTAGAAGGTTATCTAAATTTGGAAATTTGAAACCAAAAAATTATATGATATTTGGGTTATAACAGTAATGTTTGTAACTAAATGTTATTTAGTAAATGAGTTATGACTAAAATTTTCACTTTAGAGCCATTGATTTTAAATTTCCCACTTATATTAATTGATGTCAACAGAAGTGTAGGACTGATTTTCTTCACCTCCACTGTCCGTATTTGTTATGGTTATCTCGATTTTCGGCTATTTAATCTTTTCGTATTGTTTTGAAAATGAATATATTTTGCTACATTATTATTTTAATATCAATAAATAGTTAAACACGTTATATTTGAGTGAATAAATTAAGAGAAATTCCTTGAAATACCATTAAAAGAAGTTTAAATTTCAAAAATATCACACACCCCCAAAAGTTCCAAAAATACACACTCTCAAATGTTCCAAAAATACCACAAACATAAAAAGTGAATTTTAAGGGTTTAGAATTTAAAATTTTGGGCTTGGATACACTACATAGAATTTAGGGTTTAGTTTTGAAAGGGTAAGGTTTGGTTTGGGGGTTTTAGGGTTTAAATTTAAAGTTTAAAAACTATCTCAAATTTTGTGGTATTTTTGTAACTAAAACATTTTTTTGGTATTTTTGGAAAAAAATATGGTATTTTTGAAATTTTTAGGAGTGTGTGGTATTTTGGAATAAATCTAATTTTTTGTGATATATTTGAGAATTTTCCATAAATTAATAAGATGAATTTTTATGTTTTTGTTTTGTATGTTTACATTAAAAGTTAGGTCAAAACTTTTCATGGTGTTAACATGTTTGAAAGCGACATAAGCAACATGAGTGTCATCTGAGTTCCAAGAGATCCCTTCAAATATGCATCATATACAATCCTAACTCAATTGTTCCGAAAAAAAATTCTTAGAAATCAGCTAAAAATGTGTGGCGTCCATCAACGTATAGTCATGAACTTTATGTGGAATATGGAATTCTTTCTCCAGCTGAGACCAACTCCATATCTCAAATTTTGTAGGAGATTTGGTTCGTTCTAACCATTTTATATTACAAGGAGTTTCAGACCAGATGGAGATGGGAGATATCCCAATGCACCATATCTCGATAGGGAATGGTGCCGAGTGAAAGTTTACATATTGTTCACTTTATTTTGCGATATGACTTGATAACATAAACTTTCTCCTTTTAATAGCCAAGAGGTTTGCTTAGCTCGTAGCAAACATTGCCTGGAGATTTGCAAGAACATTTTCAAACAATTGAAAAATCTTGATAGTTTTAGTTGGTCAGATAATATTCCAACAACAAAAGACTCAAAAATGTTGATTTCAAAGTCCCTTTGGATATGAAAAAGTCAATTACCAGAATTAGAGTTGAAAATCCAAGCTTTGTCAATGCTTGGGATATTGATGAACTCTTTAAGTAACTTTGACTTTGTGACATACTCTTCCTCAGTAGTTGGGTCTAAACCAACACGTAATTCCTTCGCCGAATCAGTTTCAGAAGAATCCATGACTACAAATCTTCGAATCAAAGCTCTGCAACTGAAATCAGTAGCTAAAGATAATGATTCTTACGATTAGCACTCAACATTTCCAGTAATAGGATTCATCATTTGTAATATTAAACAAACGAATATAACTAAACAAAAACAAAGCCAAGTTGGTGATAGATATGATTTGCTTCAAATTCGTTGGAACATAAACAAATGAAAATACTATCAAAAAGAACATTTGGATTGAAAACTATCAAACAGAAGATACCCATAAAAGCAAAAACATCAAGTATTTTCAATTCGTGTTGAGACAAACACGAAAAACAAATAGTGATCGAGAGAGATATTGGAAGAGAGGAAGATGAAGGGCTTACAACGATTGAATGTGTGACAGAGTGAAGTTCGACGGAAAAAAGGCAACGAAGATGGCAGTGAGAGGAGCTAAGTCAAATCCCAAATTGCTGGAGGAAGTCAAATACAAACCAAAAACAATGAAACTCTAATGAAATCTCACCAGTGCTGATATGTGAGTTAGCTCTAAGGATGACACCTCTATTGATTCCATTGTAATTTGTAAGTGACGCCGATTATGGTCATAGCCATGGAGTGAGGCACATGAAGATTAAGATTCATCGCTCTAGAAACCAAATCTTCTGCAAATTGGAAAGAAAGAAGGAGTTGTGATGATATTGATACTTTACCTCCTACCATCAGTATTGAATGCCAAAGGGACTTTTCACATCACCAATTTCCTCTTGCATAATCTATATTATTATTATACCAAATACAACAACAATATACAGTTATTATAACACTGACATTGTGATAAGTGTGTAGTTCCAGTTTCTAAGTAAAAGCATCTAACTATAAAAACTAACCTTGTCATAGAATTTAGCCTCAAACTTCCCAACATGATATGATCAATGGTTGTAACAGCTGATGTATCTTGACCACCTCCAAGCTCCACCTTAAGAGATAGAGCAGAAACATACATATATGACTTGTTGATTTTCAGAAAATCTAGTTCAAGTTTCTTGAACCATAACTAACATACTTACATACATGGTTCAGAAGTAGAGACATGACAACAACATTTACGGGAACCCCTGTAGTGTAAGTCTTAATAACAAAACAAGAATACTTTTATCAGAATATGTCTCTTATATAATAGTGCGCAGCTTTGAAACAACAAATGTAAGTAAAAGAAAGGAACAGATACCTTTGCAGTTTTGTCCAGTGAACCTGTAAGGAAATGAGAATAATCAGCGGCTTTACAGAGCGATGTAATTGTCTTCTTATGACCCACTTCTGGATATGATTCCTTGAGGAATTTTTCGGTCTAGCAACAACAATACCAGATGAACATAACCTTTAAATTAAATACCTTCAAAAACAAATTCAACAAATCAGAAACACCTTAAGAAAATTTGAATAACGAGGTTATTCAAACCCTGATTACAGAGTCTTCACCACCACTAACAATAGTTTGGTTCAAAGGTCCCCAAACCCTGTTTATCAATAGGATAAGCACATAATCACCATTCTCTGCACCATTTCCATAAAAAAAAATTTCCTCTTTACACATACAAGAGACAATAGAACTACAACTTCTATGATTTTCCACCTAACACATATAACTAACTTACGGTCTTAGAGATCTTCAGCGATGCGTTTCACATGAATAGCAGAAGTAAGTTCCATGACTGGATCAGTGGTAATCACTGGAAGCTTATCTCCAACCGAAAAATCCACAGACCTCGCAGGAGAACCAAAATTGAACGTGAACAACAGTTTCCCAGATTCACATCTCATAGCTTTGCAGTCTGATCGACACTACCAGTTATCAATCTCGCCAAATCTCCTAATCTCAAACAAAAAATTCAGGTTTCAATTCTAAAGGAAAAGTCACAAAACAAGATGGTTTCCATATAAACTTAGATTATACATGAATCAATTCATCAAACTCGAGATTTTGATCAATTACCACCAAAACTGAAACGAAGCTTACTTGAGACATCACAACACCAAACAACACCATTATGGCCACGGTAGGTTCCAAGCCGTTGGCCATTATCAGAAAACCAGATAGTAGAAGTATAATCCTTTGTGCAAAAGAATAGCAGAACAAAACAACAAAGGTAAAGTGAACTGCAAGAATTTATTAAACAAAACCCAACCACTTCAAAATAAGCCCTTTTCTGAGTATCCTCTCACTTAATAAACGTAATTCCCAAAGTTTTAACTTTTCGATTAAGATGACATGATAACCAAAAAATTACGAAATCTTTCGAACTGAATCAAGCTCGGATTTGAGACAGGTAATGTAAAGCATGTAGAGAATCAAGATTGAAGGCGACAACATACATGTCGATAATCTAATAGGAAGCCATGGAGAGAGGTCCGATGATGGCCATAGCCATGGAGTGAGGCGCATGAAGATTAAGATTCATCACTCTAGAAATCGAATCTTCGGTGAATCGGAAAGAAATGCGGAGTTGCGATGATAATCGCGATCAAGATCGCTGTTAAGAGTTAATTTGTAGAAGCACTTCAGAGAGTATGAAAGGAAAAACTAACACGCTGACATAAAATAATTTAGATCGGTGACTTTTCCACTTCTTTTGGGACTAGTGTCAAGTATGGAGAGTCATATTAAACTTTTATATAATAGATTAAAAACAACGAAAAAAGTATATCTGACCGCTAGACTATTAATTGCAAATTTAGATTGTGCTTTAAAAAAAAGTATGATTAGATCAACATGAAACACTTTTACAACAAATTATTCAATATCCTTTGGATTGTGGACCCTTGACAAAAGTCTTAAGTTGAAGACTAATCCGGAGAAAGCAAACGACAGAAAATGACGATTATTAATCAGTGAAGTGTTGAGAGTAAGTTTGCTTGTGATGCCAAGCAACAACGTCTTTGTAAGGTAAATTTCCTCCAAAAATGTCTAAGGCGCTTCCCACTGTTACATCCACACGTCCCTTTCCTGCTTCTTTGATTCTCTCTATATCATCCATCACCGTCACACCTCCCGCATAAGTCACTGGAATCTGTCAACATCATACTAAAACCAGCTAAAATATCTCTTATCGGAATTCGGAAGATAGTAATATTAGATCCAAAACAAAGCACTTTGATAATACTCAAATCAAGAAAAATGAGTGTGTTACTGACCGGAGAATAGTTACCAAGCAATGCTACAAGCTCTTCATCGATCCCTAGCCTGAGGATAAGAATAAGTATTACGGATCAGTACTACTACATACTGTTCTAAATCACATTATCTGAGATATTTTAAGCTTACTTCTTTCCTTCAACATCTACACCGTGCACCAGAAACTCATCTGCGAATCCTCCAAGAAAATCCAATGATTTCTCATCAAGCAAAACGTCGCTGAACTTCTGCCATCTATCTGTAACAATTGCGTATCTTCCATCCTGCTACGCATATAAACAAATGCTAATCTTTTTCCATATAACAGAATACTTACAAGCCAGAAATTTACCTTCTTTCTGCAGCTAAGGTCTAATATCAGTCTTTGTTTCCCAACAATCTTCACAAGATCTTTTAGTCTTTCAAGATCAAGCTTCCCATTGTTAAATACATACTGTAATTAAGTATCAACAAAAACGTGATTTACCACTAGCAAAAAAACCTCCAATCATATCGTATTCAAAGAGCAATGCAAATACCGAAGTGACAATAACATGGCTTGCTCCTTCATCTATATAACTCAAGCAATTCTCTGTGTTGATTCCACCTCCAACTTGCAAACCGCCTAGAATTCATCGTCTTGTATCATATAAGACACATGAAAACTTTACTATTCAATTTTAAAAAAATACGAACCAAAATGCACTCACAATTCACCCAAAAGCCATACCTGGATATGCATGTAGTGCTTCAATAGCTGAAGCTTGGCTTAAAGGATCTGCTCCAAGCATTATCACATGACCACCTTTAAGCTCATCTTCTTTGTACATCTTTGCGTACTCTTCCGCAGATTTGTCCGATTCAAAATTCGTAACAAGCACCAAACCATCTTCCTTTAAATCACTAAGAGTCGATCCAACTATTTGTTTCACTTTTCCCTTATTGAACCAAAGAAGCTCCATTAAGCAGATAGTTCAGATTTCAAATCGGTAAAATTGATTCATACCTTGTGAATGTCGATGCAAGGTCGGAATTGAACAGCGGATACGACTTGTACCCTTGAGGATCCTATAAGAATTAATCGAAGATACAATTAAGAAAATTTGCTTGCGTAAGTGCAAGAACCAGAAATTGAAATTAGTATACGTTTTGTCGGAGCAGAAAACAATCGTCCGGAGAATTTGAGATACTTGTTAACTGGAGAGCTCTGGAACGAAGCGATACCACCATTGGAGTACAATCGGGTGCTGCAAGTTGACATCTTTGGAATTGAAAATGGAAGCTACAGAAGGGAAGCCGTTTCTGGTTCTATATTTTTAGGGTTAGAAACCGGTTTGCTTTTGGCTCGGTCCGGTTAATTATGGATTGAAAGAGATGATTAATTGATTTTCTTTTGGCAAATAAATATATTACTAGCAAAAATAGTCATACATGTCATGTTATAGTTGTAGGGATAGAATTAGGCATGGGATTTTTGTCCGATCCGAAATTTCCGAACCGATTCGAACTGAGTATTCGATTTTCGGAAACATTTCAGAATGATGGTTAATAAGAATCGGTAAAAGTTTTAATTTGCAATCGGTTATCAGTGATTTTGGTTCGGTTACCGGTTATCCGAGTCAAACCGAAGTATATAAAGCCTTCTGATTTTCGCGAATTTCATTTTAACCTAATCCTTAAAAAAAAAACTTTGTGCGGCTGAGAGTAGGCGAGTAGGCGATTATTTAGGCGACTATGAAACGATGCTCAAGCGAGACTCCAGCATATCTCAGGTGACTCTTCACCCTTTCGCGTCTTTAACCAGGTCATTTCTTCATCCTTCACTCTCTTTAATCGTTTACAATTTTAGTTTTAGGATATTAGGGTTTCCATCTGCTTGATTCAGTTGATAAATTTGATTATGTAATTAATTGATTATTGTTTAATATGTGTCTAATCAGAACTATTTTGATGTATTATGAAATTAGGAAGCTAATTTGGGCATCTAATTTGGGCATCGACTGACAAAATCAAAAACACTCAAATCGAATCCAAACAAAAATCAGGTAAGTTCGAAAATTGAAAATTCGATTGTGATCTTTTAGAACAGTTATGTAATTAGGTTGTTGTTAATTGTGCATGTCTTAGATTCATTTGTGGTATATGGTTAGACAACTTAGAAGATTGTGAATATGTAATTGTAATTGATTCAATTGTGATTGACTGATTGTAGTAGATAGTTGTGAATTGTGATTGTGGTAGATGCAGTTGTAGATTCAGGAAACAAATATGGGATTGTAATTGATTCAGTCGTGTGATTTTTATTTAGAAATTGTTAGTTTGAAAACTGATAGCAATGTATATTATTATTGTGATATGGCATTGTGTGATTGTAGATTATTGTAAAAGTTGTAAAATTGTTGTGAATCTTGTGAATTGTAATGTGATGATCATAGTCAAGGTGGTATTCTTATACCACCTTGCTTAAAATGAGTCTGCTTGTCAATAGTTAATACTAATAACTTAAAAGTCTTAAATAATTAATATACAATAAAAATGCCAATGAATTACCATAGTCAAGGACCTCAAGGTGGTATTAACAATAAAGATAGGAGTTTAACAATGAGTTCTTCATCAGTTAAAATGCCTGCTCATTCAGACAACAATGTCAACAATGATGACAACATTAAGGAGGAGGTAACTAGGGAGCCTTCAGTCACTGGTAAAAGGGCAGCTACAGACCACTCCAATTCTGAAATGCCACCCAAAGCTAAGAAAAAGAGTGGACATAGGGCTGAGGTATGACAACACTTCACACAGAAGGAAGACAACAATGCAGTATGTACCTGCAAGTATTGTGGTGTTGAGCTTGGCTGTGACAGCAAGAAGTCAGGAACAAGTTCTATGAGGAATCACATCCAAAGATGCAAGCTATACAAGGTATTTTTAGAGTCTAGCTCTCAGAAGGTTCTAGCTAGTGATACAACTGGTGCAGTGACGACTGTGAAGTATGACAAGCATATGTTTAGGAAGTCTGCAAATGAATTGATTTTGTTGAATGAATTTCCTTTCTCATTCATAGTCAGAAGGGTTTAGGAGATTTTGTCACAATATGTTGCCTCTTTACATTGTCCACTGTAGGAAGACAACAACAACAGACATATTTTCCATGTTTGTGGAAGAGAAAAAGAAGCTGAGAAGCTTATTTGGTAATGATAAAAAGAGAGTATCCTTGACAACATATATTTGGGTAGCTCCTACAACTTCATGTAGTTACATGGTGGTGACAGCTCATTGGATTTATACAAATTGGGAGATGCAGAAGAGGATAATTAGCTTTAAGCATGTGTTAGACCATAAAGGAGAGACAATTGGAGAGCATTTAATCTAGTGCTTAGATCAGTGGGGGAATTGAGAGAGTTTTCACAATGACAGTTGATAATGCCAAAAGGAATGACAAAGCTTTGGAGTTATTCACAAACAAATTGAGATTAAAAGGCCATTCTACATTAATTAGGGATGGTGAACACTTGCATATGCGTTGTTGTGCTCACATCCTCAACCTAATAGTCAGAGATGGTTTAGCTACTACCAAAAGTAGCATTACTGCTATTAGGAATGCAGTCAAATATGTGAGATCTTCTGGTCCAAGATTAATATCTTTTCAGATGCGTGTAGTATCTGGAAAAATTACAAGGGGCAGGTTGACAATGGATTGTGCAACTAGATGGAACTCAGCCTATCTTATGTTGACAGCTGCTCTAAAATTAAGGCTAGGATTCGAGAAGATGTTGGCTGAGGACAAGCTTTACAATGAGTACTTCATGAAAAGGATGATGATGGTGAGAAGCGTGTAGGTCCACCAACTTCTGTTGATTGGGATTCGATTTAGAGATTTGTGAAGTTTCTCAAGATTTTCTTCAACTGTACTTTGGTTTTTTCAGCTTCTAAGACAGTAGCCTCTTCTATTTATTACAATGAGATTGTAATAATTGAGAGGAATTTAATTTCTTTATCTTGTAATGAAGATTCAGAGTTAAGTAAAGAAGCAACAAAAAATGAGGAAAAAGTTTGAGAAGTATTGGGATGGGTTGCTTAATATGAATCCATTAGTTTTCATTGCAAGTGTTTTTGATCCAAGGAACAATATACAATTTGTTTCTCTTTGTTTTGACAAACTGTATGGGAAAGGCAATATGGAGAGTGAACATTTGAAGACTTCTATTAAATCTGTAATGAGAAAACTGTTTGAAGAGTATGCTACAAGACTTATAATACAAGAGCATCATCTAGTGGAGGAAACACAAGCAATGTTGCAAACTCAGAGCAAGATACCAGTATGCTCTTCGATTTATCAGATGATGATGGGTATGGGAGGCTTAATTCTTTGTACTCAGAGATGGAGGATGAGTCTGTAAATGAATAGTCAAGTAGTGAACTTGACATTTACTTGTTGAAAAAGTTGTTTCAAGAGCCAAAAATAATTTGGAGTTAGACTTTGATATCTTAGGCTGGTGGAAGCACAATAATATTAAATACCCTATCTTATCTGAGCTTGCAAGAGATGTTCTTGCCATTCAAGTATCATCTGTTGCTTCAGAGTCAACATTTAGCACAAGTGGTCGTGTATTAGACCCTTACAGAAGCTGTCTAACTCCTTCAATGTTTGAGGCTTTGATTTGTGCACAACAATGGTTAAGAACATCTATTCAAGCTGAAAAACATGCAAATATGGTGCAAATGATTGAAGAACTTAAATTTCATGACCCTTTAGGTTGATAAACTAATATAGAGTCTGCAAATTAGTTTTACTTATAAGTTTAAATGTGTTTTTGCTTTAGCAGTTTAATTCTTTCTTGCTTTTGCAGCTGCTGGATTGATGACAGATGATGGCATGATGCAACCTGGTCCATAACTTCTCAAATCTACATATCAAGGTAACTGTTATTTGTGTATTTCTTGTGCTAATTGTGTATCCTTAATGTCTTGTTTTATTGTTGATTTGTTGTCTTCAATCTGATATGTCTAATTTTGTTGTATTGTTTGGTTCTAATCTTAGTCATCTTTCTAATTTCATATTGATGAAGTGAGAAGTGATTGTTTGGCCAGGCCTAGTTTTAAGTTTTAAGTTCAAAACTTATAAGTCTATAAGTCTGTATGTTTTTTTTGGTCAAACCGATAAATTACTTGATTAATAGTGATTACATAAATGTTTTTTTGAAGATAAACAAAGCTCTTCCTACTGAATAATTTAGCATGATACCAAGAAAACACCTTACAATAGCAAAAGGGATAGATGGAAAAGTAGCACTAAGACTACACAAATATAAAGAAGAGTCATAATGCTCATTGAGAGAGCCATTGTTGTTAAATTGTAGAACATATATCTGCATTCCATAGATGATTACGGAGACTGAAACTCCACCATCCAAAACCAAAGAAAAACTCTTAACCGTACTTGAAGAAAGAAATAAGCTTTCCTCCAAACCTGTCCAAAAACATATTACCAGAGACCAATCTGCAATAAAGAGATAGTAAAATCCAAGAAACAAGAGAGAAGTCAAATCTAATGATACAAACTTCAAATACTTTGTTTCACATAAGGATTTCAATAATTTTTCTTCAATTGAAGGCAACAAAGCCCTATTGACTCCTTCAACAAAGTGCTTTAAGCACAAAACATCAACACAAATAAAAGTGACTAGACTGAAACTAGTAACAACCTCAATACAAGGTAAAGATGGAACATAAAAGAGATGTCTAAAACAAGTCAAACATGCCAATTTACGAACCTGAAGAACTTCATATAAGAGTAAAGTTAACTTACTTGAAAAAGTAAGATTTACCAAAACCAGAATCAGATCTGTAATGGTGAGAGAATAAGAAAACGGTGCCTGGGAACATGAGCCTGGACGAGCCAGTATCTGAGATGTGAATACTAGATGCAGCTTCACCAGTGGGGAAGAGAATAGCGATGATGGAGACGGGAGAGCAAAAACAGAGGTTAAAGCTTGGAGAGAGCGCACAAAAGGACAGAGACTGGTAGATGTGAGATGAGATGAAGCAAAGGATCGGGTGGGTCGGGTGGTTCTGGCGGTGGTTCTCCTGTTGATGCAACTGAAGTGGTGGCCATGAGCATTAGGTCAAAAGGAGGGAGAGACTTACCTGGGAAGTTGTGCCTTCTTCTGTGTTCACAAAGCTTTTAGCTTTTGTTTATAACTTTCCTGTAAAACAACAACACTGTAAGTCTGTATGTTTCTGTGTTCATTTGTAATCTGAATAAGAACTTATTAAACTTGTATTGCATTGTTTTATTGAGTGTTTGAATCAAATTTTAAATAGGTTTCTGGTTTAGTATTCGAAACAGGTTTTGGTCTCGGAAATCGGTTATTGCAGTTTTCAGAAACCGAAATAACCGATAATTTCGGTTGTTTCAGAAAAAATAACCGAAACTAAACCAAAATTAACGGTTATTTTGGTTTCCGATTGTGATTCGGTTTTTCTCGGAAAAATCGTGAAAAACCAAAAAACCGATTTCAAAACCGATCCAGACCAATTTTTACTTCGGTTCAGTTTCAGATCAGTTTTAGATTTTCGAAGTAACCAAAAAACTGAATTTCTGACCCGAATCGACCAGAAATAATTGAAATCCCAGCCCTAGATAGAATTATATTGAGCATTCGTAGACAAGAAATCTGCAAAATGATTGTTAACAACCATTCAGTACAAAGAATAAGAAAGAAAGCATGTCCAAACGTATCAGCTAGAGCAGGTCTTGAAAGGAGGATGAGATTGTCGTATGAGATAGGGTTCTCGATTGCAAAGATGCATGAGTTATGCGCAAGTATTGTATGAAATGTCGACTATTAGTGCAAAAAAAATATATTACGATAATTCTTTTTTTGTCAAACCCATAGATTCATAGATAATTGTTGGTTACATAAGCATGTTGAATAGGCAAAACAAGGCCTTATCTGCTAAGCATATTAACTCAAGAGAGAAAGATTTAGATATAACACATAAGCTATAACAAACACAAAACATTACATAATGATTGATGAAGCTAATGATGATAATTGGCAGAACCAAGATCTGCACATCAAAAGAGCTTAAGACTTGATTTTCTTTGTCTAAAGCAAGAGACACCTCCATTTTAACCCTACATTTGTCTGAAGTATGAGGGAGTAGACAGTCCAAAGGTGACTGATCAATCCAAGCATGACGTTCTTTGGAAGATATGAAAGCACATGTGACTTTGATATCCAGATCTGCTAATACAATACCTACAAAAAAGTAGATACCAAATATAAAATCAGGGACTAAGCCCTTAAGATTAGTAATAACTAGAATAAACCTAGTAACAACCTCAATACAAGGTAAATATGGAATATATGATGAAGATTTGGAGAGATTCAAACACTTCAACACTAAGAACCAAAGACACTCCATAAAGGAGGAACCCAACCACATTAAAGAAAAAAATCTAAAAAACCCAGATCTAGATCTAGGGTGGAGATAATGAACAACAAACAAGTTTGGAAAACATCAATTTGTGATGCTGAAGCAGGCTTCTGAAGCGAGGAAGAGCCAAACAATGTGACTCCATCAGATCCAACGGTGAAAGAAAGGCAAACGAAAGACGGAGGATGATGGAAACATGGAAAGTGGGGTCTAGTGGTTCTGGTGGTGACTCTCCAATGGAGGAGGCAGCGGCCACCATGAGATTAGGTTAAAGAAGGAGATGAAGAAACTTACCTTGGGTGAAGTGCCCGAGAGAAAAACTAGTGTCGGCTTTCTACTTATTATTACGATAATTCATTCTTCCCAAATGCATCATGATTGTTTTCAATGTTTCTACCTCCACATCTAAATGTGAGATTATCGGACCACTTGATTTTTTTCTTGCAAAAATTAAATGTGCACGAAGATCAAGCAAAGCTCAACCAATACCCATTAGATCTAGACCTCTAAGATCCATCATCAAAACATCGATAATTATACTCGGAAACAGAATAAGACATTCCAAAAGTACTACAATGGAGAGTTGTATAATTACAACTCTCTACTATAGTCTTTTGGAATGTATCATTCTAAAATAATGACATTCCAAAAGTACTACAATGGAGAGTTGTATCATAATTACAACTCGCCACTATAGTCTTTTTGGAATGTATCATTCTAAAATAATTTTCACCAAAAGATTCTAATGTATTTCCACTAAAAGATTTTAAGGAATAATTTATTTGGAGAATTAATAAAATAGGCTAAAAATAATACAATAATTAAAATAATATGCTAAATCTTTTTTAATTAAAAATGTAGTTTATTTCATAATAAGATGTCTAAAAACCATTTTAAATCATATCATCATATTTTGTTGACTTATTTTTCTTACTATCATATTTCAGTAAAAAAATTTTGAAAACGTGAAAATTTTGAAGAAAAAAACATTTAACAACCGGTGAAAATATTTATGCAGAAGAAAATTTTTGAAAATTGTACCTAACAAATATTTTTACTGAGTCAATATAACAACTTTGCATAAAAAGTCTGCTTAATAACTGTAACTTTTATAAATAAGTATACATAACAACTTTTACAAAAATATGTACAATAACTATACACAACAACTAATTTCAAAAATAAATTTTCAAAGAAACTGTACTTAATAAAAACGCATCCAGATCAATATAAAAAAACCACTACGAAATAACTTTTCATAACAAATTTGCAACAAAAACTTTACTAAGTAACTATGCGTAAAAATCTGTGAAATAACTATACATACTAACTCTACCTAACAAATCTGGAATAAACAAAGTGATTTAACTATGCACAATAACTAAACTAATTAAGTATGCATATGATAGCAATTTATAATCATACCTGGTTCAAAAATTTAAAGGGTTTCTATGTCAAATTGTTGCCTTTAAAATATGTTTAATGATTGTAGATTTGTTTAGGATCATTGTTAGACATATATTTATACAGAAAAAATCAAATTAAATTAATATTTAAGTTAAAAGGATAATTATGTCAGTATTAGCCTATATCTTTAATTTAAAAAGATATGGTCTATAATTTTAATTTAGATTATTTTCATATTTTTCATAATTATCCGTAAATTATATTTAAATATGCGTAGACCTACCAAAAATGAGATGATCCATAGGAATTGAAAATTGTTCATACCGAAAGTGGTAACCTGATTTGATTTGTTATATGCCGTCAACAATGTAAGACCAATAAAAAGAATCTTGGGCTCCTGAACAAGAAGAGTGAAGAGATAGAATTTGAAGAATGTTGAAGTCTTTCATGGCATATGCCACAGAACTGTCGGGTTTGTCTCTGCCATGGATTTTTCTTCCTATGTTGGGTCTGCACTTTGCCGATCCGTGCTACTTCCTCTGTTCTATTTGCGAATCCAAGGCCATCCCGAAGACAACTTCGCCGGATTTTCATCCACGTATGACTAGTCCGAGCAAAGCTTCTCCTTTCGGGCCTCTTAAAATTCCTTCACATCCTCGTTCATCTTTGATATCCTTCAGATCTGGGTATTATCTGCTTTTCTCGCGATGGACACAGAGGTTTCAGTCGACAGAAGCTACACTCCTCCACCTGTTTCTGAAACCAGAGGAGTCTGAAGCATCTATATGTCGAGTTTCTTCATCCTTTACCGTTGACCAAGCTTCACGAAGATCTAATAGAGCTGCCGGTAAGGACTTATGGTATATCAACCTTAGGAAGCTTAAATGGATATGTCTACCAATCTCTAATCTTAATAGCACTCAGATTATTAGAGGCTTGCGGTATCATGTCTTCTTTAATTATGAATCTGTTAAGATTGAGACAGTTAGTACTAGAGTTTTATGTGTTCCCTTAGTGGGTGGCTGTGATGGTTCTTTATGTTCGTGTGATTATGTGGTTGAGAATCCTATCTCTCCACTCGATAATCATGCAAATCTAAGCATTGTGATCACAAGCCGGGTTGTAAGTGTGGTGGTAGTCCAATTGATGGAATCCATTGCTAGTCCTTTAGATAACTCCTCTTTATGGTTATTTATTCAAATTTCCTCTTGTCAGGACCAAGAGAGATCATTCCTATCACTATTCTCTTCGCTTTTATACCTCTTATGGAGAGTGACCTTCTCGTTAATGAAGAGAATCCCCCTACCGCATTCCTTTTCAAGGAGAAGTCTCTATTCTTAGCTTCCAAAGCCGAAGAATTTGATAGATATCCAAACCGTTTTGTTATCTTGTGTAAAGGTTTGCTCGAAACCGGAAGATGCATCGAAATTCATCAAGGTGATTTCCCCTTGTTTAGCTAAGGAAGCGGGTTCAACCTCTAAGTCTTCCACGGATACGAAGTTGCATAGCTTCTTTAAATCTGGCGCTATCAGTTTATCAAGCGCCGTCAAGTTTGTGTATCTATCTTTATTATGCTTTATGGTTATTATGGTTGTTTTGGCCTTTGAGCCTTTAGCTCGGGTGATGTCCGAAGCACTTTATTCCTATGTAAACGTTTAATTTTGGAATGAAACAATGGTGCACAAAAAAAAAAATTAGAAGAATGTCTAAATGGTCAATAAGATGTAGTTTAAAAATATTTCAAAAATGTGTAGATGCATCAATAAAATGAGAGACCAAAAAGTCCTCTGCCAATTGATATTAAATTGCTTTAGTGGGTGTGGCTGATTAGTTGGAAGCCAAAAATCTGACCAAGATCGGACGAAATTTGTATTTTTAAGTTTATAATTGTAATTGGTTTATTTCACATATAAAATTTTTTTTCCCCCGAACATTTCACATATAAATTTAATTAATATTTTGTGTATATAAATATGTTTTGGATATTCATTCGGTTCTCAATTTGGTGTTAGTTGGTTTTATTTTTCAGGTATAAAAATTTATGACTCAATAGAATAATAATTTTGGTTTTGTCTGATTCGGCTAAATCCTAATTTAATTTTTTGAAACCGAGTACTTTAGCTAGATCACATTTCAAAATGTCGAAGAGATATATGGTCAATTTAGATAATTGTAATGTTAATATAAATGTTAAACTAGAATAAGGCTACTTGATATAGATGATCAAAAACTTAAGTGTCTAAGAAAATAAATTTTTAAATATACACCTCTGTTAAAAGAAGATTAGTTTTGTCACTTTTGTGTAAAAGAGTCGGAAATTTTGTCCATATGAATAATTCGGTAAACTGTCACCGATCCATGTAACTGTAGTGAGAGTGTAGAGATCAAAACTATACACGTGCGCAGTGGCGGTCCCAGAACAATATTTTACCTGGTTCAAAAT
>OVAV01000095.1:0-25759 GCA_900406375.1 Iberis amara | reverse complement strand
TGTTATGTTGCCTTCACTTCTTTTGTCGTCAGAGCAGATTTCCTTATGCTGCCTTCACTCCTTCATTTCTAGTTGTTTCCTTCTTCACTACTTTATCACCTGAACAAATTTCCCTGCCGCATTCGTTGCTTGTTGCTTCTTTCTTCACTCCTATCGCCAGAGCATAATTCTTTGACGCCTTCGATATTTTCTACTTTGTACACGCCATTTTTTTGACGAAAGGAAGCTTTACATTTTCTATATTAATTATTTTGAATAATGATTTTGCTATAAAACACAAACACATAATAGGTACTTTTTCACGAAATTAGCTTTCCTATATTATAAGAAATCAAACTTCTTAAAATCTTGATTTATGAGTGGTTTAGTATGTTTTGTTGTTTTTTTGGACGTTGAAGAACTTAGATTATTTTCGCGTATGATCGATTCATTGTTTGTTGGATAAAAAAATCATTACATAAGTCATTCGGAGGATGTCCAAAGGAGGTTATGGAAACCCACTAGCAATAAAATCATAACACTTTCAACATTTTGTAGCTCATTCTTTGTAATCTTATTTGTGAATTTCTTGGGTAAGTACTTTGGCTTTAGTTAATTCTTCATGAGAGTTTATAACCACAAATATATTTTGGTTAGGGTTAAACATTTTTGTAGGTTCCATTTTAGATTGAACATTTGAGAATCACCCTCGAAGAAATATAAAAGACCAATGATATGCTCAATTTTCAGATTCAAAAAAGCCTTCATGAATTTTTCATGTTCCTTCTTCAACCTGCAGCATCCTTGCATAGGAAATCAAAATACTTAAAATCTTNTGTTTTGTATTTTTTTTTGTTTCTTTTCGTTTTAGGCGTTGGAGAACTTGGATTATTCTTCGCATACAATCGACTAATTGTTTGTTGGATGACAAAATCATTCCATAAGATTATATACAAACCCAACAAAAATTCAATCATAAAATTTTCAGCGTTTTGTAACCCATTCTTTGTAATCTGATTTGTGAATTTCTTGGGTCAATACTTCAGCTTTGGTTAATTCTTTATAAGAGTTTATAGGTTCTTTTTTGGATTGAATATTTTTGAATCACTCTTACAGAAGTTGAAAAGACCATTGATATGCCCAATTCTTGAATTCAAAAAGGTCTTACAAAATTTTTAGGTCTTTTTATGAGTTTTCCCTTCTTCTTCCTAAATTTTCCATGTTCCTTCATGAATGCATCATCTTTCCTAAATAGCGAAGACACATTAATTTGAATATGGCCCTGTTCGTTTGCCAATCGCTAGCGGCAGCGATTAGCTGCAGCTGTTATCAGTCGCTGGTTATGTTTGTCAGTCGCTAGCGGCAACGATTAGCAGTCGCTGAATCTATTTTGAAACGCTAGAAAATTTAACGGCTAAAATTTTTAATCGCTGGTCGCAGCGATTAATCGCTGCGATTAATCGCTGCGATTAGTCGCTGGACCAGCGACTGACAAACGAACACAATTTTAATCGCTGCCGCTAGCGACTGGCAAACAAACAGGGCCTAAGTAAACTACTCAACATAGGATAGGTGTAGCTTTTCATTACAGTGGCTACAAAGATAGGAGACATGTAAGAGGTTAGGCCAAAAAGTGACAGCACCTAGCCAAGAGATAACATGTGATCTGTGTCACATGTGTCACCAACATATCCTTAGGGCATCTTAAGCTTGAAATATATCTGCTAGAAGCTATTCCACTTGCTGGATCATAATCAAATACTCAGCTTTGTCTACTCCTCAAATTGGGCTTTATAAGACTATTATTGGGCTTGTATAAACATCTTTGGCCATAAGGCTCTCCTCTTGGGTTGAACTGCTTTATGTGCATAATTTGGTTTGTCTTGAGCTTCCTTGAATGCTTTTCCATATTATGAATCCACTTGTCCTAAGTTTTCACGTTGGAATGCCCAAATATTGATTAAACCACAACATGGCTGGCCCAGATTCTCGGCTTAGTTTGATCCTAGATTTTGCCGAGAGTTCCTTCTTCAATAAATGATACCTTGGCATTTTAATCATGAATCTCCATAGGTCTTTATTTCAATAGTTACCACCAATGGCAGGATTCTGCCTCATTCTATTACCATCACTAGCATCTTGGAGCAAAGGTTTCTCCACACCGTTAACCATTTCCTCTTCAGGGTTGACAATCACATTCTACGGATCCTGCTGATCCCGTGGAATGTTCGAGCGATTACGATTATCCATTGAGGTTGATATCGTTGTCGCTTTTGCCTTCTCTTTGCTGTTTAATTGTTCTAACTTCGATAGCTCGTTGCAACAAAGAATGAGCAAGATTTTGCCTCCTCTTATTACCATCACAAGAGTCTTGGAGCAAAATTTTCTCAACACCATCAACCCTTTCCTCTTGTGGGTTGACAATCACATTCTAGGGATCCTGCTGATCCCATGGAATGTTCGGGCGACTATGATTATCTATTGAGGTCGATGTCGATGTCGCTTTTTCCTTCTTTTTCCTATTTGATCCTCTTAACTTCGATAGCTCGTCGCCACTAAGAATGAGCAAGCTTTTAGATTTTTCATATCACCTGGTCATGCACCTAGAACAATAAAGCCAAAAAGAAATAATGTGCGATAACTAAAAAATAAAATATTAGGCTAAAATCTAGATAAATTTAAAAGGTAAATCTGTTATGGTCTGTGGCAACTGCACCAAAATTCTTATAGACTCATAGTAGTATAGATGGGATAAAACCACAAGGTTTACACTATGAGTTTAATTTCAAATCTAGCTAAGAAAAATCAAGGTTGTTTATTTGTATAATTTTAGGCAAATAAAAACAGTAGTTAAAGACGGTTGTGGGAACCGAAATTCGCATCGTCGATTTCTGTTAGTTAAGGGAAGTCAATAAATCTCAACTTTCTCAGAGGTCCCGGATTTATGTGAGCCAAACGAGTATGAGATCAGAACACAAGAATTAATAATAAAAATACGAGATTGAAAATACGAAAGAGAGCACAAAGAAGTCTTATTCTGAATATGCGTATGAGCGTGTTACAACAGGTGCTAAGTCTCGGTNGAGTATGAGATCAGAACACAAGAATTAATAATAAAAATACGAAATTGAAAATACGAAAGAGAGCACAAAGAAGTCTTATTTTGAATATGCGTATGAGCGTGTTACAACATGTGCTAAGTCTCGGTTACGTGAGCTGTTGGCGAGTTCCGTAGTACGAAAACCTAAGACTAGTAAACCTAATTGAGTCACAGATCGCTAACAAAATCGGAAAATAACCCTAATGCTCTAAGTCTTTTGGTGCGGAGAATCAAACGTGTTTGTGCTCTTCCTCCTCATCTCTCTTATATATACTTCAAGGTTGATCTGTCCTCCTTTTCCGTCTTTGATTCTTTCGTGGAAATCTTCCTTTTCTAGTTTATTCTTCCACGGAAATATTCCTTTTTTAGATTGCTTTCATTTCTTTACGGCTTGCAGAACAAGTTACGACCGTCGTTGCACTAGGGCCAAATTTTCGTCTGGAATCGTAAGTGGGCCGTTATCGTGTTTTAGGCCTCGTTTGGCCATTTTACGGTTCATGCGATTTTTACGATTCCTGTCAGAGAACCGGCCTTTTGTATGATGATACGAGAGAAACTTTGCAAAATAATAATATCAACCGCATAGGTGAGATAATGTTGGCGTTTAAGTTAGCCGTTATAGTTTCATACGATTGATAAATACATACGCGTCCCTATGACCGTTCTGAAGAATGACGATTTTAATCGTATAGTTAAGATAATCTTCGGTGTTTCGGCTAACCATCATCGTCTTATACAATTAAATCTTATACGAAAAGATTTTAGGATTCTTTCGCAAGTCGTAAGAAATAATCATATGGATAAGGTAACTTCGGTGTTTAAGATAACAGAAACTGTTTATACGATTAATTCAAAACTTATACTAAAAGAATGAGTTACGGTTTTTATCGTAGAGATGATTTGTCCGAGGTGATATGAAGCGTATGAGGTTCAGCTCGCAAATTGGCGAGCTGAACATATGAGGTTTTTTAAACGTGGCAATGCGTCTATGTGCTTTCTTGATCTTCAATGGGTCAAATTGTGTGATGGTTGCTTGAACTGTTGAGAGAGACCACCTATAAATCTTGAAACGAGTTGATCCTTACTATCAAATGCTTATGTATCGTCAAAAGTAAGGAGACTTCTTCAGCATAATTCCGCCACGAAGTTGCGCGTCCACAAAATTTCATTGCTCCAAAGGAACACGTTTATCCATTGGTACTTATTTAAAGTCAAATATCTATACTAATGTAACAAGCCAATCAAAGAGAGTATCACCATGTACGTTACCATAGAATTTAGATATATCTAACTTGAAACTTCAGTCTCAACTTTTATCGGTATTATGTTGATGTGCCTCTCTAATATTGAAGTCATTGTTGCCTTGTCTATCATGGTGAGAAAAAGTCTTGCGGTTATATCTCAAACACATATTTGAATAACCCGTAAAACTCATCAACACCTCAAATCGAACTAAAACAATCAAGCAATAAATGTAAAATTGAATCAACACAAGAATTTGTTCACCCAGTTCAGGAGCATAAGCTTCCCTATGTTTGGACCGAGGATTGTCCACAGAATCCACTAAGATGAAAAACACTGTCACGATACACCGAATTTTTTACCGGAAATAACTCTCACATAATGATTTCGAGTCTCCCTCTCGCGACTTAACAGTACTACGAAATTGAGCTTCTACAAGTTTCCCCAATATCACATTACCCAAATAAAGAAC
Source organism: Iberis amara (assembly GCA_900406375.1). Lineage (NCBI taxonomy): Eukaryota > Viridiplantae > Streptophyta > Magnoliopsida > Brassicales > Brassicaceae > Iberis > Iberis amara. Next base: position 20,966 of record OVAV01000095.1, on the reverse strand, counting down.
TTAGACCTTTTTTTTGTAGGAAATTAAGAACTTAGACCTACTTATACTAGCTCAAGCAACAAGATTCAATTGAAACTTCTTTACCGGCTCGCAAAAACCTTTAGCTTCGATTTCTTTCGATTTGAAGATGACGAGTGAAACGACGACGTACCAAGCTTGAGCTTAAACCGTGGCCTTTAGATTCAATATCTTCGGTTTTACTTTAACCGAACCGATCTTGTTTATTTACTCTAATTGATACCGCAATTTTGATAAACCGAGTCAATGGTTTCAAGTAACCAAACTTTAAATCTGACAAACTCCACATTGGTTCTGAAACCATGAGCTTCTTTAAATCCTCTGTTCTTCTTCTCTTCCATAGTGAACTTCGATCGTCAGCAGTCTCTTTGATTACTCAAGAGAGACACCTAACAAGCTAAGTAGATACTTAAACTTGCTAGTTGGCAATACATTAGTGAAAATATCAGCTAGATTTTCACTTGTTTGGACCTTTCAAACTGTTATTTCACCTTTTACCACTATATCTCTGAGAAAATGCATCTTCACAGCCATGTGTTTTGACCTCTCGTGATGAACATAATTCTTTGCCAAAGCCAATGCGCTTAGTGAATCACATAAGATCTCTACCCTTCCCTGCTTGAACCTGAACTCTTCACTCAACCCTTTGAGCCAAATAGCTTCCTTTGAAGATTTTGTCATTGCAATGTACTCGGACTCTGTTGCAGATAGAGCAACAACCCTCTGTAGTGTAGACTTCCAGCTAATCACACATCCTCCAGACATTAAAGTATAACATGTGAGTGACCTTCTTCTATCAAGATTTGTTGCAAAGTCTGCATCATAAAACCCATAAATTTTGAACTCTTCTCCTTTCTTGTACTACAGACTTAAACCAGATGATCCCTTGATTTATCTTAGTATCCATTTGACAGCATTCGAGTGATTCTTAATTGGCTTGCTCATGAACCTGCTTACCATTCCAACTGGATATGCTAAATCAGGCCTTGTGCCTATCATTCCATACATCAGACTTCTTACTGCATTGTAGTATGGAATTGAACTCATAAACTCTTAATCTCTGTCTAAATCATCTCATCTGCAGCACACAACTTGAAATGAGCACCTAAGAGAGTGTATACGACCTTAGCTTCTTCCATTTGGTAACTCTTAAGAACTTTCTTCAAGTATTCTTCCTGTGACAGTTTCAAAGTTCCTTTATCTCTGTCTCTTATAATGTCAATGCCTATAATTCTTCTTGCTTCACCCAAGTCTTTCATGTCAAACTTTGTATTAGTGATGAGATTAATTGTTTACCCTTGCAAGCCACTAACATATCATCCACATACAAAAGTAAGTATATGGATGTGTTTGAGGCCTGTTTGATGTAGACACAGCTATCATTCTTGCTTCTTTGAAAGCCAATCTCTATAATGAATTATTAAATTTTTGATTCCCCTGCTTAAGACTTTGCTTCAAGCCATATAGTCATTTCTTTAGTAGACATACCCAAGACTCTTTTCCTTTTACCTCATACCCTTCTGACTGATCCATAAAGATCTCTTCCTCAAGGTCTCCATGAAGAAATGTAGTCTTTACGTCTAGATGTTCCAGTTCTAGTTCTTCATTGACAACCAGAGACATCAGATACCTTATTGAAACATGGTTGACTACTGGTGAAAATATCTCATTATAATTCAAACCCTCTTTATGTAAAAACCCCTTTCCACATGTCTTGCATTGGTTCCTTTCTTCCTGGTATTCCTGAATTCTTTTTAAAGATCCACTTACATCCAACTTTCCTTCTTATTTTTGTGGTTGAACAAGTTCCCAGGTGAAGTTCTTGTACAAAGAATCCATTTCTTCATCTGCTGCTGCTTTCCATTTGTCCTTGAACTTGTCTAACATTTCATATTTGAAATGAGGTGGCTCCATCTGTTCACCATCTTCATGTACCATAAGAGCCAGGTTCACATAGTCTTCAAATCTCCTAGGGTTCTTGTTTCTCTTCTGGTCCTGTCTCTTATTAATTGATATTTATCTAGATCCATATGATTTGGTTCTGGCTCCTCTTCTGAATGAGTTTCTCAAGTCATTTGTTTTGGTTGATGATGATCTTGTTGATTTTTGTTCTCTTGTGTCTCCACGTGTGTGTTGATACCTAAAACACTAGAAGTATCATCAGTAAAACCAAGAATAATATCAAGAAATTGAGTGTTCTTCTATTTGGAGCCTTTAGAGTCAGTCAATAGATCTTTGTAGCACTTATCTTCATTGAAAATCACATTTCTTGATACAATGCAGCTCCTGTCATCTAAGAACCATATCTTGTAGCCTTTGACACATGTTGGGTAGCCAATAAAGATCCTCTTCTTTGCTCTTGGTTACAATTTGTCTTCATCACTGTGAAAATAACAAACACAACCAAATTTTCTTACATGACTAAGTATACGTGGTGAATTTGACCATAATTCCTCGGGTATCTTGTCTCCAACAGCTGAAGATGGGCTTTTGTTTATGAGATATACCATTGTATTCACAACTTCCGCCCAAAAAACCTCTGGTAAGCCTGACTCACTGAGAATACTTCTTACTCTTTCAAGGATGGTTCTGTTCATTCTTTCCACAACCCCATGTTGTTGTGGTGTGTATGAGATTGTTTTGTGTCTTGCTATCCCATTCTCAGTGCAATACCTATGAAACATTAGATTACAAAACTCAAGACCATTGTCAGTTCTTACTTTCTTAACCTTAAGTTCAGACTGAATTTCAACTAAAGGTTTCCACTATGAAAGTTTCTCAAAGGCTTGGTCCTTTGTCTTTAAGAAATAGACCCACACTTTCCTTGAATAATCATCTATATTACTTAGAGAATAATGAAATTTCCCAAGTGATTCAGGTACACTAGGTGAACCCCATAGATCTGCATTAATATACCCAAGACATTTTGAACTAGTGTGCTTACCCTTTTGGAAGCTATTTCTGTGAGTTTTACCAAAAATGTAGTCTTCACAGAATTTTATGCTTGTTATCTTTTCTCTGTCTAGATAACCTTTACGGATCATTGCTTCTAGGCCTTTTTGACTTAAGTGACCAAGTTTGCTATGCCATAGCTTTGTTTTATCCTTGTTTCAGCAACATTAGCTTTATTAATGTAAGGATGTCCAAGAAGAAAATACAACTTACCTTTCCTTCTTCCATGTAATAGGGTTTTGTCTCCTTTCTTCACACTTAAAAGACTATTTTATGATCAAAAAGTGCACCCCTAACTTTCAGAAGTTCGCAATTACAGTAGATTTCTTGAGAACTTAGGCACATATGTCACACCTGTGACAAAATAAAGTTACCAAATACAGTTTCAAACAAAATTGTACCAATACCTTTCACCTATGAAGTTGTCTCATTTGCCATTCTTACCAGTCCTGCATCAACTTCTTTCAGGTCTGTGAACCAGTCTTTTCTTGAGGTCATGTGGTAGGTACAAGCTATATCCAGGATCCATTTTTTGTCCAGTTCAATGTCTTCAGCTGAGTTTTATTTTGAAAAAACCAGTGACTCAATGTATTCAATACCTACCACAACAGAAGTTTCACATGTGGCTTGTTTCTCAACCACCTTTGTCTTCTTGGGAAAATTTCTTTTGAAATGACTTTCTTCTCCACAACTCCAGCAGGTTAAAGCATTGTCTTTACCCTTCTACTTGGGTTTCCCCTTACCTTTACCTTTGTCTTTATTATTTGGCTTTCCTTTGGTTCCAAAGTTAACATTTAGGCCTTCACCCTGTGTCTTGTTGGCCTTACCAGTAGAGCCTAATTCCAGCTGCTTTGAATTTATTGCATTTACAACTTCATCAAATGTTAATGACAATTTACCATATCTCAAAGTGTTTCGCAAGTGATCAAATTGCATAGGTAGAGACATTAAGAAGAGGATGGCCATGTCCTCATCTGATATATTGACTCTAACATTTCCTAAATCTGTAATTAGTCTCAAGAATTCATCAATGTTATTCTTTATTGTGAAAGACTCATTCATTCTAAATCCATAAAGACGTTGTTTCAGGAAAATTCTGTTAGGCAGTGATTTAGACAGATACATCATTATCAAGAATGTTGAGCATACCTGCTGCTATATTTTCTTTGACAATTTTTCGAAGTACTCGATCTGTGACACTCATAAATATTGTGCTTCAAACCTTCCTTCCTTTTCTTTTCTTCCATAGCTAATTCTTCTTTCTCTTATGCAGGAGTACTTGACACATTTACCTCTTCCTTATCATCTCCCTTTGATTCATCACTCTTGCTTTGTTCTGGTGATTCAACCAGTTCCTTTTGTTGAGCCTCCAGAGCCTTGATTAGCCCAAGAATCTCGAGGTGAGCCAGTAGCTTTTCTTTCCATAAATCATAATCAATTGTTCCATTGAATTTCTCCATCTCAATTCTTGCAGAAGATATTGTAAGGATAAGGTTAATTACGTTGATCCACAACTATGATCCTCTCCTGGAGCTCTGACACCACTTCTTGCGATTGTATCTCAAACACATATATGAATAACCTATAAAACTCAGCAAAACCTTAAATCGAACTAAAACAATAAGAAATAAACATAAAATTGAATCAACACAAGAATTTGTTCACCCAGTTTAGGAGCATAAGCTTTCCTACGTCTGGGTTAAGGATTGTCCTTGGAATCCACTAAGAAGAAATAACACCGTCACGATACACCAGATTGTTTACCAGAAACAACTCTCACCGAATGATTCCCAATCTCTCTCTCTCTCTCTCTCTCTCTCTCTCACGACTTAACATAACTACAAAATTGAGCTCTACAAGTTTCCCCAATACCGCATTACCCAAATAAAGAACTTAGACCTACTTATACTAGCTCGAGCAAGAAGATTCAATTGAAACTTCCTTAACGGCTCGCAACAACCTTCAGCTTTGATTTCTTCATATTTGAAGATGAAGAGTGAAACGACGACGTACCAAGCATGAGCTTAAACCGTGGTCTTTAGATTCAATGTCTTCAGTTTTAATTTAACCGAACCGAGCTGGGTTACTTACTCTAATTGATTCCGCAATTTTGATAAACCGAGTCAATGGTTTCAAGTAACTTAACTTTAAATCCGACAAAAATGATTTAATAGTTCATGTTTGTCATCTTATAGATGGTTATTGTTTGGAAAAAAATTGCAGGACTTTCTCCTAACTCTTGAAAAGAGCTGTGAATTTTGCTTTGAATGTTCTCTACCATTGCTAACAAAGTATGGCGCAATTCTGCGTACTCTATCATTGATGGTTAACGCAAATTAATTAAAATCTCAAAATGTTCTAAACCCTGATACTAACTGATGGAGAGCGGAAGCTACGTTAATAAACGATCTAGTCAAACTGAACTTAAAAGATATTGTATGTTCATTAAAAATCAAACTCAAATTCAAACAAGAATACTCTTTGTAGTGCTCAAAAAACTCTTTGCTTAATCATTTTCTTATCAATTCAAAGTGTAATTTTTATTTGTCAACATAATTTTATTAGATTTAAGAACAACCCATAACATGTACAGATACTCCCACTTGGAAGGAATTAAATACCCACTGTGGGGTTAAGATAGCATAGTGCAATTAATAAGCAATTTCTGGACCATTTTTTGAAGAAAAATCATTGGATCTAGTAGTGAATGTCCCCTTGCCTCCAACTTATTCAGGTTCGGCCGTAAGCCGATGTGAGAATTCGCTGGAGTCTAACCGATAAGCGGTCCCCTTACATCTAATATAATTATGTTGACACTAATAAATACAATGATTAAAAGATCAAAATAAGTAAAACCAGACACAAAACTAGAAGGATTACAAGCCCAACAAAATAAGAAAAGGAAAGCAGCGTGAACAAAACAAGGTGTGAGACGGCGAAGCCCAATACCCTTTCACAACCAAAGCCCCCCACACATCCAGTTGCTGTCATCAGACGCCGGCGAAGCTCCATTCTCTTGCTCGGCAAGAAGGAGCCGCCATCCATAGCTTCTCCATGCGATGAGACAAGATCTACAGACCCATAAGATCTTCCCCAGATGCGTCTAGCAGTCGAAACTCCAAAAGTTGATTCACGTACGACAAAATCGGTATATGCAATTAAGCAAAAGTAAGATCCATGCACTCACAAGAAAGAAAAACCTGCACTATGAATTCCTAGTCCGAGAACCAAGCATACATTGACCAGATCCGTAAGCAAACCAAACCGGCAAGCCCGAGTAGAGGCTACCACATGAAAGATTCTAGAGGTCGGTCAGAGACACGACCGCATCTCTGAGAAAAATAGAATCACGGGCAACGCATGGGATCAAAGATCGGCAAGTCAGAGATCCATCACCGCATGCAGGAGATCATGAGATGGCAAAGGTGGTGTTGAGGGTGGAGATTGGAGACAAAACCAGGTGACAACGCCGCCAAAATAAAAAGCAGAAAATCAAAGGGGTAGATATATTTATTAGGCAAAGTGCCAACACAAGGCCAGGTGCCGACCGGGATAAAAAAACCAAATGAAAAGAGAAAAAACGATTGAATAGAGAGAAGACAGAGAATTTTAGGTCAGAGAGAGAGTTTTTTTCTTTCTTATAGCTCAAAGTAGGGGTGGGCATTCGGGTACCCGTTCGGATAAGATTTTTCAAATTTTTAGTTATTTCAGTAAGAGGGTCTAGAACCTGTTTGAGTATTTTATAGTTTCGGGTCGGGTTCGGGTTTGGGTCGGATTCGGGTCGGATTTGGGTATATCCGAATTTTGTATAAAAAAAAAATCTAACCAAACCAAACTAATTTTTTTTATTTTAATCTGTTTAAACTTTTGATTAGTGTAAAATCGATTTGGTAATTGATTTAAATATGGTTTTTTATTTTTCTATTTGAATTTATTTATCCGGTGAAAGTTAAATTATTTTACAAAACTATGTAAGAAATTTTCTTATTTAATTCAACTTAATTATAGAATTCAATGTATAAAAAAATATATAAGATATTGAAAAGCTTATTACTCTACTAAATTACACAACTTAATATTTAAATTCTATTTTTTCATGAGTATATTAATATTTATATGATAAAAACTTATACATAACTACATATTTAATAAAATAATCATAAGTTCGGATATCCGTTCAGGTTTTTTCGGCGGATATTACCCGTTCTGGTTCGAGTATCCAAATTCTTGAAACAATTAACCATTCGGGTATTTCATGGTTTCGTTTCGATTTCGAATCGGGTATAATTTTTTTCGGGTTTGGGTTCAGATTCGGGTTTTAGATATTTTGGCCACCCCTAGCTCAAAGTGTCAATCTACAACGATTCACAACTCCTCTTATAAAACAAAAATAAACTTACTTGCAAAATGATAAGAATAAATGAAAAAAACGAGATAGCAGCGACTCCTGCAACTGCGTGACACTGCTTTTCCGTTAACTAAGGTCGAGGTTGGTGGTTCTTCAAGCTCATTTTGGTTCGATAATTGGTCTTCAATTGGTTGACTATATGATGTTGTTGGCTTTAGAGGAATTTGTGGGTTGAATATAGGCAAATTTTCCACAGTTAAAGAAGTAACCTCTTCTAATTGGATATTTCGACATCAACGCTATTCGCCTCTGCAAAATATTTGGCTATATTTTTAGTTCAGCAACAAGTACCAACTCCAACAGCAGGTCCTGATTTGTTTCTGTGGCGAGCTAAAGCTAATGACTTCAGAACGTCTTTTAAGACTTCCGAAGTATAAGAGTTATTATGGACAAAGCAACCAATCCGGCCATGGCATTCAACAACTTGGTTTCAGCATTGTGTTCGCAAACACTCTTTCATAACATGGCTTGCATGACAAACCGCTTATCCACAGATGATAGGATTGCTCAGTGGAATAGCTCAGCTGATGTACTGTGTGTATTATGTCAACCTCCGATAGAAGACCGAGCACACCTCTTCTTCTCTTGCCCATTCCTGTCCTCTGTTTAGACTATCATCGCTTGGCCTATAATGCACCGATCCTTCGATACATATTGGGAAGTATTAGTTCCAATCTTGAGCACTTACTCCCACACTCCGCAAATTACTCTCCTGCTTCGACTTACCTTCCAAAGTTTTTTGCACCACCTATGAAGAGAACGTAACAGGAGGCGCTATAGTCATCCATATCTCTTGGCTATGACACTAGCTCACACCATCAGAACATCAATTAAAGATAAAATCAGCAGTATGCATAACAGAGGACAACTTCATTATGCAGATTTATTACAAGTTAACAGTTTTTAGCTTTTCATTCATCCATTTAAACATTTAATATTTTTTCTAAGTTTTTTTTGGAATAAAATATAACATTGCAAAAAAGAATGAGATGGCAAAACCTCTTCATGAGTATTTTGTTATCATCTAAAAGAAACAAAAGAAAAGAATGATTATTAACCTCATTACTTGACATAAAACCCAATGAACGTTCGTCAAGGCCCAATACTCGAACAATGTGTTGCATCATCTACCCTTTACACCATAATGTAGTATGATTAAAAGTGTTGCTTGAATTTCTATTATATAAAATTGAATTATCACTCGAACTTGCAATATAAGATTTTTGATAGTTTATTTGATTTTACGCAATCTTGAGAAATTTACATTGAATCTTCATTTGTCATCATTCTCACAATTTGGTCATTCCAAACACTTTTGTTACAAAAATCACCAAAAAAGTAGCATGAGTCATTATGTAAAAATAAGTTCCAATAATCTCCACATGATAGAAACAAATATTTAAAATGATGATTGACCAAATTGTTGAGTCAACAAAAACTAAAAGAAAATTTGTTTGATATATGGTTTACAAAAGATCACTACATATATGATTTTGTAATATCTTTTTTCTTGAAAAATTATAATAAAAACTATAAAATTTAGTCGACCAAAAGGTGACATAGTTTCTTAAACCACTCGGTTTTGAATGTAAACTGATACAACAACAATCACCCAATTTTTTGCTCACATGAATATGTCCTCTTGATATGCTTATTTTAACAATCACCGTATTTAAAAGGTAACTCGAACAATGTAACCTCTTTTTTGTTCTCCTAGACATGGTTTCATGACCATTCTCAAGGTGAACATATAAAGAATATCATGTTATACCATACATTATTTCAAAGCTATAATCATTTAAATGTACGTTTCACATTAACTTATATATGTGCAACATTGCTCATCATCTTAGAAAATGGGAAGAACCACAAGTCTTTTAATGCTCAATTCATAATCAATTTGATTTAGTTTACGTTTTAAACCTAGATATTTGAGATATCTCGTCAAATACGTGACATTTCTATTAAACACTTTTTAAAATCGTAAGGTTTAAGCTCATTTCTATTGATAGTTTCAAAGAAATGAGTTTATGGATAAATCAATGAACATCTGGTATCAGAGCCAAAGATTTATGTTATGACTGAATGAATCATTATTTATTACTGAAAGTTTTTGAGTGTTCTAGGAAACAATTCTCATAAATGTCTACCTTAAACGTTTCATCAATCGATTCACAATTTGCATTTTTCTACTTTACCAAAAGGCAAAAATCGTTCTTCATCTAGCAAAAATTTCCTTTATGAAATCGACTATATTCTGGGAGATCAACTACCTGAAACAGCCCTTCCCCTGGTGAATCGATATGAATACTTTGCAAAGAAGCATAGTACTTTTTCGGTAAGAGGTGTTCGTGAGCTCATCAAGCCATCCTCGAGCAGACGAGTAATGGAGTATGTCCAATTCAGTAATTCTCATTATGCCAAGTTTCAGCAACTGAAGAAGAGCAGTTCATATAACTAAACATTCTAGAATGTGTACCAAAACTATGGCAGCAACAGAGATATACTTATCTCCACTTCGGAGTAGTAAGAATTGGTTTGACCTTACATGCACAAAAAGTTCTACCGGTTGTAGCATGTATTTGCTTTAATCGACTCTAGCTTAAATTCATACCAACAAGCTTGCATCGGTACATGTCAAACTATATTAAACCGAGGAAAAATATTCATAACACTATTTCCGAATTTTAATGTTTAGTTGCAAGGTCCAAATCTATTGAAGACACTCAAGTTCTAGTTGCAACTCATCGGAGAACCTATATATAGATCAAAATATGTATGTCCATTTTCATCTGACAACAATGTTCACCACATATGGCATAAGAAAAAAAGATCCTCTCTATAGAATATATCTCAAAGGAGATCCCACTGTTGGCCATCTCAGTGAAGGAAAATATCACTTTATAGTCGAATATCCAACAAGAAAAGAGGAACCACAAAAGAACTTATAATGATATTCACAGAAGGCGATTTTCCTCCACAAGAAGATTTCACCAGAGACAACATCGATTACAGTCCGAAGATCCTCTCAAAAGATATCAACTCTTCTGGATCATATCAGCTAAGTCAAGGAGAAAAGGTCCTCAATTAGCAAACAGAGAATGCCCTAGCTCAAAATCAACTACTGACAATAATAAATCATAAAGTCGATCAATTAGCGGAAGAAAATAATAAGAGGTTAAATAGACTTCAGAGTTCGATAACGAAAAATCCATGAACGTCTTAATAGTCTTCATCAAGAAATGATGTCCATGGCACACCACACGATGGTTGACACAACCCAATTCAAATACAAAGAAGCTAAAACTGCCAGCCTTAAAAGTCGGCTAAAGGATCTTCAAAAATGCCTCGAAACTTTGATTCACAATCAAAGACAGCAAGAACCATACTTTAATCCTCTTGGAAGTATGTCATCAGAAATGCCTATGTATTAGCGATCCTATTCCACTGGATTCCTCTCTGGTTATCAAGATCAAAGACCAAAAACTCCAATCCGTAATGAAGCATTCACGTCTCTTTATAGCATGACATCAGCCAGTTACTCAACAGAAAAACAAACACGAGAAAAACCAAGGAGGCAAAAAATTCAGAATTTATGGCCAATCCAACAAAGACACCAACTCTTACTTCTTTTTCTAGTCACAAATCTACTGAAGATAGAAAGAAGAAAGGCAAAGATATTGGCATAATCGAACTTTAGATGAAAAAACCGTTTGATACTCTTGGCAAAATCTCAAAACCCTCAAGCGGTTTATCACAAAAGCAACAAAACCACAAGTACAAGAAACTTAAGCTTCTTCTTCGCATCCAATTGCTATGACAAATCATTTCTCAAACTCGAGCTCTAGCGATTACCAGTCTAGATCTGATGTAGAATCTCTACCAAATCAATTTGCAATAGGTGGAGGATCGGCACCAAAAGAAGAACCAAATATTGATGAGGTTTTCTCAAGGGATGAAGAAATGCGATTCACACCTCATAGACACCAAGATATCCCAAAGACATTCGCCTCTAAAGTAATGGTATTCAAATTCAAGGACATTCCCTTTGAGAAATAGAATCATCGACTCGGCTAATTCCACGCTTTGATGAATTCAAAAGCCATTACGTCTCCATTAGGGCATGTAGTAGAGCAATTTACGACACAAATTTCTGGAGCATTAAAGGAATGGTGGAATTCGCTCGTCGAATACAGACAACAACTGGTATATCAAATGACAATACCTTTGCTTCTGAGAGAAATACATAGAGAATTCATCGGTACACCAACTCATTTAAAAGAATAACTACAAGAAGAGTTCTTAACCGCAAAATGTTGTTCGTTAAAGAAAAGAGATTTGGCGAAGTACTTTGGAACAAACAAGGAGATATTATGTGCTTAATGGTCTTAATAACCCAAGTTTAAAGCAAGTATATCTATATTCCATTGATGATTATCTTATTCAACAAACTAAGTTATACATTAGAGATCAAGGGAAGACAATCGAAGAAATTTTAGTTGGCCAGATACAACAATACGTCTTCAGAACGCTTGACAAGCATTGCAAACTAAAGAAATTTTGGATGGAGTTTATGGATAAATTGAAGCATTTGTCCAAGATATGTTCTATACCAGACCTTTAAATCAAATGTTTGGAGTTCAGGAAGCATTATTCTTGTGATTCAAGAAAAAAGCCTCGAAAATTCAGAAAATCATTTAGAAGGCATTTCAACAAACATAGGCGTAAGCGGTTTTTCAAAAACACACGAAATTTCATAAAGACAACTAAATGTTTTATTTTTCGCAAAGAAGGTCACTTCGTTAAGAACTGCGCAAAAAAATATTCCAAGAAGAAACAATATCTCATCAACTCAATATCTAGTATCTCACTAGATATTGATCTCGACAACCATGAACTAGAGTCCATTCTATGATAAGATAGTGATGAAAAATATGTCATCTGTTGTTACTCTGATTACAATGACTTTGCTGAATCTTCTACTGAAGAAGAGGAAGATTGTTGTTTCAAGATTACTCAATTACCGCGACAAGATGAGATACAAAAGCTTCATTTACTTGTGACAATCTTTGATCCAGCGCATAAAGAAGATCTGTTTTATGCAATTGCATTCATAGATACAGGAGCCCATACGACGATTATGAATCCCAAGATTCTCTCGACTTCCATGTGGCTACTAGACCAACAAGAGTTTCGAGTTGCTAACTCTGATTCTTTAACAATTAAGCTCAAGTCGAAACCAATAACAATTGAACTCTTCCCAGGTTGTCAAATTACTATTGAAGTTCTTGGTTTATCAGCACAATGAAAAGATTTGGTATTGGGATGATATTTGTACTACGCATTGAAGAAAACGTTTGATATCTCGATTGAACGAAGAGGAATGTAATGGAAGACCCTATACAAAACTTACACGTCAATACCATGACTATTCAAAATAAAAGGATCTACAACTCCTGAGTTAGATAAAATCAAAGAAGAGATGACGTCGATTTCATGCTCGGATTCTCATACAGAATTCTTTCAAAACTGTCATAATGCACTATGGCTAATGTGGGTGGCATCCCTGCGTTACTTTCTTTTGTTAGACTTGTGGCAACATTCTCATCCATGACGACGTATTGTTGTATATGACCAATTAAAGTTTCAAAATAAATTGATAAACATCTTGAAAAGATTTTCCATAAGCAACATTGCTTGAAATGCCCGAAGACACTCATCAGCTTATCTTGAAAATATTTAGGAGGGAAATTCGTGAATTTTTTTTAGTAAATGGATATGTTAAGTTGGCAGCCGACTTATTATAATTAGTAAAAACTTCCCCATTTTAGCTTAAATGTTTAATCTTTGTATGTCTTTTTCTATTATTATCGTTGTTTGTCTTCAGATTTTCGTACGGGACTTCTTTCCTGAAGTGGCGGTTGAAGGCTCTCCATTTGTTGTGCAATCTCAGGTTTCCCAATTTGGTACAAAGAGATGGTTTCCTCAAAATCCACCAAACTCCCAATACTAAAGTATCATCCATTTTCAAAAAAGCTTCATGTAATCAAGAAACATTTGTTATGAACGTACGATAAAAACTAATTTATTTATTTAATTGTTATCTGGATCATCAAACGGTTTATCTTGACTCTCGAAAACTGAGACTAATCGGGATTGGAGGGATCTGGGTTCATATCAACTTTATTTTTCTTGACCGTCTTGACCAAGTTTTTCAGCCTTTCGTTTGAGATCTCTTTTTTTTGTCTTATTGTTGTGACAAATCCCGAGTTAGGTAATCGAGATGCACACAATCAACTTCCTTAGTATGTTTAAAAAATCTATTTAAAAGTATAAATATATATTAAATCACTAATTCTGACGAAAAGAACACGCACCCGCAACGTGTGTAGCCTCTGTTTTTTTTAGAATTTTCTTCTTCTAATTTAGCGAATTCATCATGGATGTTGCTTGTGCTCCTTCTTCTTGCCAATACAAGACGAATTCTTCTCATACCACCTTTTTCAGAATTAGGGGCATGTCCATTTCCTCGATGCACTTCTGCTTCCACTCGTACATGTAGTTACAGTACAATTTTGCGCACTTTTGTATCCACATATTTGACGTTTACCATTTATTTCTTCAAAAAAAATTTCTCTCCAATATTTGTCACTCGCGTCTGATTGCAAAATGCATGTACATGTGGAGGGAATCCTTAGGGGTGGTAGCTTCTGTACCTCTAATTTTAGGCTTTTCAGTGCTTATGATTGTCGCTTTGTCCTGTGAGGTGGATTCTTTGTCAGCATTTTCTAGAGTGGTCTTGGCAGTTAAGAAGGTTGTGGGATAAAGTTGCTAACATAGTTAATTACTACAAGAAATTGTTGAACTTTTCTTCTTGTGAGATTTTCGTCAGGAAAATGAAGATGTGATGTTTCTAGATGAGCTTGTGGTGCAAAATTACCATCTTTGATCTACATCCTCAGAAAATCGATGTTGGGTTGGGCTATGATCATCTTTTGGGCTGATAGCATCATTCCATATTCCTCTACTATGCTTTGAAACTGTCGAAGCGTCTGAACAAGTTCCTTTTCGTTTGACGAGAACAAAAGAATGTCATCGATATATAAGAAAGATGTATGTAGAAGACGCTTGAATAATCGTTAACATCACCTGTTGGAATAGAAAATGTGTTCTTTCGATACCGAAAGGTAAGACATTTCATTAGAGATGACGATTAGGTAGATAAAATGTTGTCTTGTATCTTTCTTCTGGGTGAACGCCTAGTTGCCAAAATCCATATTTTAAATTGAATTCCGAAACAATGTTTGCACTTGGAGATGTTGAAGAAGTGCCTTTTTGTTGGGTAGAGGANTATAAGAAAGATGTATGTAGAAGACGCTTGAATAATCGTTAACATCACCTGTTGGAATAGAAAATGTGTTCTTTCGATACCGAAAGGTAAGACATTTCATTAGAGATGACGATTAGGTAGATAAAATGTTGTCTTGTATCTTTCTTCTGGGTGAACGCCTAGTTGCCAAAATCCATATTTTAAATTGAATTCCGAAACAATGTTTGCACTTGGAGATGTTGAAGAAGTGCCTTTTTGTTGGGTAGAGGAAATTTGACATCATGTAAACATTTATTAATGGCTTGTAAAAATTAACCAATCTGAGTTTTTTTCTTTTCTGTTTTTGCTCAATTGTTGACATAAAATGCTATTTGCCCACATAGAATTTGTTGTTGAGACAATTCCTTGTTTTACTAACTAATCGCATGTGTTATATGCATGTTGTAACAATGTGGGTGGTATACCTCTGTGACTTGTTTTTTTGGGGTTGTAGTAACGTTTCGAGTTGAACAACAATGATACGAAGAACCCTGAATTTAGTCATAGGGGATTATGACACTTTTGAAGGAATTATGTATGAAAAACCGCACGATATCGACATAATCTCTTCTTTGATTATATTGAATTCGGGAGTTGTAGATCCTTTGATTGTGAATAGTCATGGTATTGATGTGTAAGCTTTCTATAGGGTCTTCCATTTCATTCTTCTTTGTTCGATCAAGATATCAAAAATTTCTTCAATACGTTGTACAAATCCCATTCCAATACAAATATTTTCCTGGTGCTGATGAACCAAGAAATTTAGTAGTAATTTGACAATCTAGGAAGAGTTCAATTGTTATTGGTTTCAACTTGAGCTTAATCGTTAAAGAACCACATTTAGAAACTCGAAACTCTTTTTGGTATTGTAGCCATATGGAAGATCAAGAGAATCTTGGGATTCATAATTGTCATATGGGCTCCTGTATCGATGAATGCAATTGCATGACCAGATCTTCTTTATGATGGATCAAAGATTGCCAATGGTAAATGTGGCATTTGTATCTTATATTGTTGCGATATTTGTGTAATCTTGAAGATTCAGAAGAGTCATCATAATCGGAATAACCGCAGATGGCATCTTTGTAATCGATTAATATCTAGTGAGGTACTAGATATTGTGCTGATGAGATATTGTTTCCTATTGGAAGATTTGTTGGGCAGTTCTTAGCGAAGGGACCTTCTTTGCGAAAAAGAAATTATTTAGTTGTCTTTTAGAAACTTCGTTTCTTTCTGAAAAATCGATGGCGCCCGTGTTTGAGGAGATGCTTTCTAAATGATTTTTTGAATTTTCGAGGCTTTTTCTTTATTCACATGAACAATGCTTCTTGGACTTCAAACACTTGATTGAAAGGTCTAGTGTAGCACATATCTTGGACAGATGCTTTGATTTATCCATAAACCCCATCCAAAATTCCTTTTGTTTGCAGAGCTTTTCAAGCGTTCTGAAAACATATTATTGTATATGACCAATTGAAATTTCAAAATAAATTGATGAATATCATGAAAAGATTTTCTATAAGCAACATTGCTCAAAATGCCCGAAGACACTCATCAGCTTATCTTGAAAATATTATAGAGTGCAATTCATGAATGTTTTTTTAGTAAATGGATATGTTAAGTTGGCAGCCGACTTATTATAATCAGCTAAAATTTCATCATTTTAGCTTAAATTTTTAATCTTTGTATGTCTTTTTTCATTATTATCGTTGCCTTTCTTCAGATCTTCATACTTGACTTCTTTCCTGAAGCGGCTTTTGAAGGATCTCCACTTTTTTGCAATCTCAAGTTTCCCAATTTGGTACAAAGAGGTGGTTTCCTCAAAATCCACCAAACTCCCAAGACTGGAGTATCATCCCTTTTCAAAAAAGCTTCATGTAATCAAGAACAAATTGTTATGAATGTAGGATAAAAACTAATTTATTTATCTATTTGTTATCAAGATAATCAAAATGTTTATCTTGACTCTCGAGAACTGAGTCGAATCGGAAATGGAGGGATCTATGGATTGTCGACTCTCGGTTTCAACTTTATTTTTCTTGATCATCTTCACGACGTCTTTCACCTTTTTACTTGAGATCTCATTTTTTGTCTTATTTTTGTGACAAACCTCGATTACGGTAAGGTAATCGAGACGCACACTATCGATTTTCTGAGTGTTTAAAAAATATATTTTAAAGTATAAATATTTATTAAATCACTATTAATAAAAATAAATTAAAACTTACCATTTGTATTTCTTTTATGACGAAAAGAAATCACACCCACATCATGTGCAGCCTCCGTTTTTTCGGGAATTTTCTTCTTCTGATTCGGCGAATTCGTCATGGATGTTGCTTGTGCTCCCTCTTCTTGCTAATACAAAATGAACTCGTCCCATACCGACTTGTTCAGCATTAGGGGCATATCCATTTCCTCGATCTATTTCTGCGTCCACTCATACATGCAACTATAGTACGATTTTGCGCACTTTGGTATCCACATATTTCACGTTTACCATTTATTTCTTCAAATAAAATTGCTCCCCAATATTTTTCACTCGTGTCTGTTTGTACAATGCGTGTATCTGTGGAAGGAATCTTTAGGGGTGGTAGCTTATGTACCTCTAATTTTAGGCTTTGTAATTCTTATATTTGACGTTTTGTCAACTGTGGTGGATTCTTTATCACCATTTTCTGGAGTGTTCTTGGCAGCTGCGAAAGCTACGGGATAAAGTCTCTAAGATAGTTGATTACTACAAGAGATTGTTAAACTTGTCTTCTTCTGAGATTTTCGTCAGGAAAATCAAGAAGTGATGTAGCTAGATGAGCATACGGTGCAAAATTACANAGATAGTTGATTACTACAAGAGATTGTTAAACTTGTCTTCTTATGAGATTTTCGTCAGGAAAATCAAGAAGTGATGTAGCTAGATGAGCATACGGTGCAAAATTACCATCTTTGATATGCATCCCCAGATAATCGATGTTAGGTTGGGCTATGATCATCTTTCAAGCTGATAGCATCATTCCATATTCCTTTACTATGCTTTGAAACTGTCGAAGTGTCTGAACATGTTCCTTTTCATTTGACGAGAACAAAAGAATGTCATCGATATATATGAAAGATGTATGTAGAAGAGGCTTGAATAATCGTAACATCTCTTGTTGGGATTGCAAAGGTGCTATTTTGAGACCGAAAGGTAAGACATTTCATTGGAGATGACGATTAGGTAGACAAAATGTTGTCTTGTATCTTTCTTAAGGGTGAATGCCTAGTTGCCACAATCCAAATTTTATATTGAATTTTGAAAGAATGTTGCCCCTTGGAGATGTTGAAGAAGTGCCTTTTTGTTGGGTAGAGAAAATTTAACACCTTGTATATATTGATTGAATGTCTTTTAAAAAATAACCAATATGAGTTTTTCTTTTTTCTTTTTTGCTGCCCACAGAGAATTTGTTGTTGAGACAATTCCTTGTTTTACTAATTGATCGCATTTGTTATCTGCCTGTTGTAACAATATGGGTGGCATCCCTGCTTAACTTGTTTTTTTTGGTGTTTTGGTACGTTCTCCTTGAACAACAATCATACGAAGAACCTTGAATTTAGTCATAGTGGATTATTACACTTTTGAAGGAATTCTGTATGAGAATCCGTATGATATCGACGTAATCTCTTCTTTGATTTTATTGAACTCCGGAGTTTTAGATCTTTCAATTGTGAATAGTCGTGGTATTTACGTGTAAGATTTGTATAGGGTCCTTCATTTCAGTCCTCTTTGTTTGATAGAGATATCGAAAATTTTCTTCAATGCGTAGTACAAATCCCATCCCAATACCATATCTTTTCCTGGTGTTGATGAAGCAAGACATTTAGTAGTAATTTGACAACCTAGAAAGAGCTTAATTGTTATTGGTTTCGACTTGAGTTTAATCGTTAAAGAACCACAATTAGCAACTTGAAACTCTTGTTGGTGTTGTAGTCACATGGAAGATCGAGAAGCTCTTCGGATTCATAATTGTCATATGTTCTCATGAATCGATGAATGCAATTGCATGAACCAGATCTTCTTTATGCTGGATCAAAGATTTTCACTAGTAAATGCGGCATTTATATCTCATATTATCACGATATTTGAGTAATCTTGAAGCAGCAGTCTTCTTCTTCTTCACCAAAAGATTCAGATGAGTCATCATAATCGGAGTAACCCCATGTGGCATCTTTGTCGTGACTATAAGATGATAGAACAAACTCGAGGTCATGGTTGTCGAGATTGATATCTAGTGAGATAATAGATATTGTGTTGATGAGATATTGTTTCTTCTTGGAAGATTTTTTGGCCAATTCTTAGCGAAGTGACCTCCTTTACAAAAAAAAGCATTTAGTTGCCTCTTTGAAACTTCGTTTCTTTCTGAAAAGCGCTTGCGCCTGTGTTTGATGAAATGCTTTCTATATGGTTTTCTGAATTTTCGAGGCTTTGTTCTTGAATCACAAGAACAATGCTTCTTGGACTTGAAACACTTAATTGAAAGGTCTAGTCTAGCACATATCTTGGACAAATGCTTCGATTTATCCATAAACTCCATCCAAAATTCCTTTTGTTTGTAGAGCTTGTCAAGCGTTCTGAAGGCGTATTATTGCATAAGACCAATTAAAATTTAAAAATAAATTCATGAACATCTTGAAAAGATTTTCCATAAGCAACATTGCTAAAAATGCCCAAAGACACTCATCAGCTTATCTTGAAAATAATCTGGAGGGCAATTCGTGAATGTTTTTAGTAAATGGATATGTTAAGTTGACAGCCGACTTATTACAGTCAGCTAAAATGCTTAAATTTTTAATCTTTGTTTGTCTTTTTCTATTATTATCGTTGTCTTTCTTGAGATCTTCGTATTGGACTTCTTTCCTGAAGCGGCTTTTGAAGGCACTCCACTTGTTGTGCAATCTTAGGGTTCCCGGTATCGTACAAAGAGGTTGTTTCCTCAAAATCAACCAAACTCCCGAGACCAGAGTATCATCCCTTTTCAAAGAAGCTTCCTATAATCAAGAAATATTTTTTTATTAATGTGGGATAAAAACTAATTTATTTATGTAATAGTTATTTGAATCATTATACGGTTTATCTTGACTCACGAGAACTGAGTCGAATTGGGATTGGAGGGATCTGGGAATCGTCGACTCTCAATATCAACTTTATTTTTCTTGAACGTCTTGCCGAGGTCTTTAACCCTTTCGTTTGAGATCTATGTTTTTCTTATTGGTGTGACAAACCTCGATTACTGTAAGGTAATCGAGACACACACCACTGACTTCCTCAGTCTGTTTAAAAAAATTATTGAAAACTATAAATATATGTTAAATCACTATTACTAAAAAATAAATTAAACTTACCATTTTATTTTTTTGACGAAAAGAACACGCACCCGTATCGTGTGTAGCCTCCATTTTTTGGGAATTTTCTTATGATTCGGCGAATTCGTCATGGAGGTTTCTTGTGCTCCCTCTTCTTGCCAATAAAAGATGAATTCGTTCCATATCGAGTTGTTCAACATTAGGAACTCGTCTATTTCCTCGATCCACTTTTGCTTCCACTCGTACATGTTGTTATAATACAATTTTGCGCGCTTTTGTATCCACATATTTGACGTTTACCATTTATTTCTTCAAATAAAATTACTCCCCATTAATTGTTGCTCGCGTCTGTTTGCAAAATATGTGTACTTGTGGAGGGAATATTTAGGGGGTGGAAGCTTATGTACCTCTAATTTTAGTCTTTGTAGTGGTTTTGTTTGTCGCTTTGTCCACTGCGGTGGATTCTTTGTCAGCATTTTCTAGAGTGGTCTTGGCCTGCTAAATTCGCGGGATAAGGTCTGTAACATAGTTGATTACTCCAAGAAACTGTTGAACTTGTCTTCTTGTGAGATTTTTGTCAGGAAAAGTCAACAAGTGATGTAGCTAGATGAGCTTGCAGTGCAAATTTACCATCTTTGATCTGCATCCCCAGAAAATCGATGGTGGGTTGGCCTATGATCATCTTTCGGGCTGTCGAATGATAGTAGGATTTTTACGTGTCAATTCCTATTACACTATCATGTCATTGTAGTAATAATAGGTTGTCAATCCAAATGGCTGCAGACATTAATCACTCTAGATGCAATTGATTCTACTGATTCAAGCCAAGTAAGAAAAATGGGTTTCTAACAATCCTAAACAAGTAAACATGCAGAAAATAAACAG
>OVAV01000094.1:0-25779 GCA_900406375.1 Iberis amara | reverse complement strand
TGGTGCTCAACCGCCTGAGACATTCCAGAGTGCGTTTCAAGCAGCTTCTTCAGCTTAAAACACAAACAGTGAAACTCAAGAATTGGTTGAAGTTTTATGTCAATGGAGATTATGTCTGTTCTGTTATTTGAGCTTTTAAGTTCTGATTTNAGTACAAATTTGGTCTTTAATGGTTTGTTTATTGATAAAGAGAAGTTAACCTTAAGCATTATTCTTCTTCTTGTTCTTCTAATTTCAGAAAATGAAAAAATTCATTTTCTGCTAATAGGGTTTCTACTAGAAAACATATTTGAAGTAACAACTTCTTGAAGATTCAAACTTTTTTCATTCCAACAATCATCTTTGGAGATAAAAATATATATATATAAGATATGCGTCTATAAAATTAAGAGACATCACAATTTCTCATATTTACTGTCAAAGGCANTTTCAAGTACTTGGTGTAATAATCAGTACAAATTTGGTCTTTGATGGTTTGTTTATTGATAAAGAGAAGTTAATCTTAAGCATTATTCTTCTTGTTGTTCTTCTAATTTCAGAAAATGAAAAAATTCATTTTCTGCTAATAGGGTTTCTACTAGAAAACATATTTGAAGTAACAACTTCTTGAAGATTCAAACTTTTTTCATTCCAACAATCATCTTTGGAGATAAAAAAATATATATATAAGATATGCGTCTATAAAATTAAGAGACATCACAATTTCTCATATTTACTGTCAAAGGCATCTGGATATTCACAGAAGTTTTATGTACAAGTGATTTCTCTCTGTGTTTATTTTATTATGCAAAGGCTCGAACCTTTTTGTTCCACTAGCCAGTCTTTATAACAATGCTAAGAAGTTTCGTCAAATGCCATAACCTGAAAATTTTGATTAAGAATTGCTAAGAATAATATAAGAACTGGGGAAATCCATTCATGTATGCAATAAATGTAGGTGCTTAAATGCAGATGGAAGATTCTTACAAAATTGATGCACTTTAATTTCTGTGAAGGAGATTGATGTAACATTTGACCAAATCTGAAGTTTAAAATTTTTGTAGAAAGCAACAAGTTACCTTTCCACAGACTGGACAGGTTTCACTTCTCTCCATCCATTCATAAATACAGCTAAGGTGAAAATGGTGAGAACACTTTGTCATTATCTTTGGATTCTCTGGTGTGTAATCTGCACATTGCAAAATTAAGGTTACTGAAAACAAAATACTCGCAACAATTGCTTTATGAGTTGACTTCTCCCAATACAGAAGATCCTCTACTTCAGATTTCATTAGAGATTGCATATATATTGTTCTTTTATTATGTTACAAGTTTTACAAGCAACACCTTAAACGACCCCTCCTACATCATATGACCCCTTCTACGTAAAGTAAACTATCCTAAGAACTAAGACTACTAGTGGCCTAACAATCCAACACATTCTTTATCATGCAGCATTAAGTAAATGAATGGATTCAAAGAAATAATATAGCATCAAACTAGTTTATAAGTTTTACCATCAAGGCAGGTTGGACAAATATCCTCATCATCCGAATCTGCATAAGTAATCTCTACACCCAGTATTGCCTTCGACTTTTCATTGGTTGGTGAACCTTTTGAATACACATCTTTCGAACCATGTTCAAAATCAGACTTACTCCGTTTGCCTCCACCACCCAAAGCTTCAGAACTCATTTCAGTATCACCTCTTAACGGTTCTGTTTCTTCACCCGAATGGCTTGAGCCCTTAGCACAGCGAAAGTGCCTAGGATCAGCATCGTAAGGCAATGGTCTTGGAGGAGAATGATACACACTAGACAGAGAGTCATCAAGTGCAGTTGTGGAATTCATCACTGTACTAGTCTCAACAGTTGAAGGTATTGGAAGCATTCCTCCTCGGTTAAACAACGAGGAATACTGCAAAAAGGTATAAAGTAAGCTTCAAAGAAACTGGAGCACATGATTTAGAAGTAGGTAAATAACATACCAAATCCATGAAACTCTGGAGGAAGCAATTTATACATGGACAGTTCCGAGTCATGGAACTGTTTGAATTCACATAACTCTCAAAGAGGTCAACTTGAAAACAACAACAGAAGGCGCCCATGATCAACCTTCTTCCTCTGTTCTTTCCCAAAACTAAAAACCTTCAAAACCAAAACTCCAACCTCAAGAATATGGAGCAAACAAGTTATAATGAGAGAGGAAGCTAACTTCACAGAAGATTTCACTGCCTCCCGAAAATCAGAATCCTCTCTCTTTGTAAAGTAGCTCTTGTTCTTACAGTTAAAATCGCCTGTAAGAGAAACAGAAACAATCACATTCTTAAAAACCGATGAAGAAACTGAATCAACTAATATACATCACAAAACAATACACCTAAACGCTTCAATAATCATCAAATCTTTTTGGTTTTAAAAGTAAAAGTTAAAACAGAATTCTGCAGTTGTTGAAGGGAGAAATCCATTCTTCAATATAGGATCATAAGCATTAATCCAATGAAACCGAAAAAAAAAAGGATTATAAGCTCATCAAATAGCTTCAGAACAAAAGGTCTTCGCAACCGATCTCCATGATCATCAAATTCAACCTTTTAAAGAAAGAAATCAGAGTAATCGAGGAGCACCTTTGAGAAAGATGGCCTGTGAAAATCCAGAAGCAAGGGGAAAAAAATCTGTGAGAGAACCTTGGAATTTTTCGAATTGAGAGACTATATTAATCTTTTGACTAATTCTTGATTGAAGGTTTTCAGGTTCCTCGATAATTTTCCGGCGTAAAAGTGCAAAATGGTTTTCACGAAATAATAGCGATCCTCTCTCTCTTCCGTCTTTGTCTTCTTCTACCTTTTGATCCATAGCTTTTGGTTGAAATTTAACAAGGAAAATAGAAAGTTTCGAGAACCATCCCTTTAATTATACATATCTTCGTATTTGGCCTAAAAGTTTCGATTAAAAGTTTAAGCTATTCGAATTTTGACCCACATGAATCATTGATTATTAAATACCCCAGTTTAACCCAGTTTCACCTATNTCCGACCCGACTACACCTAAACCCGTTTTTTTTTCGAATCTGGGAACAGTCGACACTTGCAGAAAAATTCGAGTTGATTTGATTTCTTCACTTGCAAATCAAGAATACAAGCGGGACCTCCATTTTCAAACCTCTCTATCCAAATCGTTTCTCCGTCACAATTTTACTCTCACCAGCACCGGAACCAACGAAATTAGTCTTCGTGATTTCAGATCTGTTCGTCTAACTTATTTCTCCTATTGCTTTGTTCAATGGATCATCAATCGCTCGATAGTTGCTCCGTTGCGCCGTGTTGATAATAGTCATACGCGTGTATTTAATCCGGTTCTCGCTCGATTTCCATAATGGATGGAAATTTTTGCGAGGATTGAAACCTTCTTTATGCTTTTGCAACTTGCTTTTTGAGTAGCCTAGGTATATAGCTACATTTCTATTCTGGTTGTTTTGGATTTGATCAAAAAGACACTGAGTAAGAGTAGAAAAATTTGGAAGTTTCCCGGAAGATTTTGAGGGATTGGTGAGTATTTAGCTCTAGAGAATGCAGAATTTGTCGAACTCAGCTCCGACACCGGAGGCAATACTAGAGTGGCTACAGAAGGAAATGGGGTACCGGCAATTAGGTCCATATAGTGGATCAAGTAAATCTCATGTCCCCTCCATTGATGCTATAAGGAAGATTTGCAGAGGGAACATGATACCTATATGGAATTTTTTAATAAACCGAGTGAAATCAGAAAAGACAGTGGAAAGAATTAGGCGGAATATTACGGTTCATGGGGGAAGCAGCAGTGCTAGCATTGGGAGTTCCATGAATCCCGGGAAAGAGGAGAGTAAGGGCAAAGGAAGGCGGAAGGAAAAGGCAGTGACTGGGGAGAGTTCGACTTATGCAGAGGGCAGAGAGGCTGCATTGCAGGAAAGGGATTCGGCTGCAAAGGAAGTGGAGAGATTGAGGAACATGGTGAGGAGGCAAAGAAAAGATTTGAAGACTAGAATGTTGGAGGTCTCTAGAGAAGAAGCAGAACGAAAGAGGATGCTTGACGAAAGAGCAAATTACAGGTTGGATTTTAATCTTAATTAGATGTAGTGTTTTAATACTTGCTTCTCACTTGTAGTAGAATAAAACAGAAAGAAAATACCTGCACCAGTCAGCTAAAGTTCATGTAATGCTTTCTAATCGGTTTCGGTTTAGAATCATTAGTGTCCTGTCCTCAATAAAACCACTATAAGCTTAGTATCCACATGAACCATGGTTATCTGTTAGGGTTTTCTCAGGATATTTTCTTGCTTTGGTTTGATGAACTTGTCACATTAACCATTTTTAAGTTTGTATCCACACATAGCAAACACTATTCATGTTCTGTCTGCCTTAATCAAGCTCAACAAGCATTTAGGAATCTGGCTCTGTTTATGTTCTTTGATTCTGTTGCTACAAGAATGAAAGTGATGGTTTCTGTTATGTACAGTAGATCTTTCAAATTGTTCTGTAACTTTTTCTTGTTTCAGGCACAAACAAGCATTGTTGGAAGCTTATGATCAACAATGCGATGAAGCAACAAGAGTATTCGCAGAGTATCACAAAAGGCTTCAAGTCTATGTTAATCAAGCAAGGAATGCACAAAGGTCGATGGATTCTTCAAGTGAAGTATCAAGCAGTATCAGTGCTAATAGTGAGAGGGAAGCTATTTATTCCACTGTCAAAGGAATGAAGCCTGCAGATGATGCTATTCTCATGGAAACAAACCGAGAACGAAATATCAGGACAGTTTGTGATTTGCTTGCATCACGCATGATTGAAAGGATACGTAATTCCTTCCCTGCTTATGAAGGAAATGGAATTTGTTCACGTCCTGAGCTGGAAACTACCAAGCTGGGTTTTGATTATGATGGAGAAATATCCGAAGAGATGAAAACTGCTATCGAAAATTCCCTCAAGGGTCCTCCTCTACTTCTTCAGGCTATTTCTGCGTACACGTTACGCATTAAGGCCCTGATATCCAGAGAGATGGAGAAAATTGATGTCAGAGCCGATGCTGAAATCTTAAGGTGTCTCCTGACTTTCCTTCCTATGCCACTCTGTTATTTTACACTTCTGGTACTGCAGGGTGTGGTTCACTTAAATGCACCTTGCATGCTATTTTTGCTAATTTTCTTGATACATTGAAGTGGCAGTTTATGAAACTGATCTTCAAATTGGTACACATTCTGAATTCATGGCAACTAGCTTCTGTTTCTGTACTTCTTATAAACATGTTTGAGTGATAATTGTATCTTATCTCTTTTCAAGTTTACATTGTTCAGTGAATGAGACATTTCTACTTTCTTCAGTTCTTGTTCCAGGGATGCTTTAGGCTAATGTAAGATATTTGATGTCAATCTGTTTATAGGTATAAGTATGAGAACAACCGGGTAACAGACAATTCTTCTTCTGATGTGAGCTCTCCTTTGAGTTATCAGTTTAATGGTAATGGCAAGATAGGCGCAGATACTCATTCTCAAGGATCTAACAACCAGCTCCTTGAACGGCAGGTTACTTTCTTTGTCTAGTTTTACTGTTTTCATCTTGTTAAGTTGGGCATACAGAGAAGGGAGATTTATGCTTCATATTTAGATACATATATTCTGTTTGATCTTTGAGTGCTGTATGTGTACGTGTTGCACCGTATGGCCACATATTTGAGCCCCGTTTATCTTACCTCTAACCAATGCTATTTTGTCCAGAAAGCGCATGTTCAACAATTTTTGGCTACTGAAGATGCACTAAACAAAGCTGCCGAAGCTCGTGATTTATGTAAAAAATTTGTAAACCGTTTGCATGGAAGGGCTGACACAACTTCTTCAAATTCGCTTGCTGGAGGAACAACACAGAATGTTAGTAATCTTAGGCAATTTGAGGTAAATGCCAGATTTCCATACGTTTCTTACATCTAATTTTCTTAAATATTTATCTTCTTGTACAAAGCTTACAATCAAAAGACTCTTATTTTAGGCTTCGCTTGAGTTTTCTTTGTATTCTTTATGTAGTTGGCGCTGCGTAACTGATTCTCGGTTATCATGAATATCCATTGTATGCATACGTAATGATATACTAGCTAATCTAACTCTTACTTTGCAGTTGGATGTATGGGGAAAGGAAAGAGAAGCTGCTGGTTTGAGAGCTAGCTTAAACACATTAATATCCGAAATACAACGGCTGAACAAATTATGTGCAGAAAGAAAAGAAGCCGAAGATTCCTTGAAAAAGAAGTGGAAGAAGATTGAGGAATTCGATGCTCGCAGATCTGAACTTGAAACCATTTATACAACGCTTCTAAAGGCAAACATGGTATTATCTCAACTGCGTTATCATATAGTTTATAAAATTATGATTACCAAAGACCCTCCTCTGTATCATGAGCCTTTTTATATAGGATGCTGTTGCATTCTGGAACCAGCAACCATTAGCTGCAAGAGAATTTGCATCAGCTACTGTAATTCCAGCTAGTGAAATTGTTGTGGACATATCAAACAACGCAAAAGATTTCATTGAGAAAGAAGTGTCTGCATTCTTTCAAAGTCCTGATAACTCTCTCTATATGCTTCCATCAACTCCCCAGGTGTGTATGTTGACAGATGACATTCTGCTGTATTTTATCTATCTATTTCTGCGTGATCAAATGTATTTCAGTTTATTTGTGAGATATATTTACTCATAATTGAAGACTGATATTTTTTGAATAATACAAAAACAATAGGAGGTGTATGTAGAAAGGTGTTGTATATGTTCAGAGTTCTTTTGGTCTGTAAGACAAATAATCATGCAGCATATAATAAGTTTGGTACTAATATGGTTCAAGCAACATTTATGTGTTCTCATATGTACTATGTCTAATGGAATGTGCAACTAGAAGACTTCATGTTTTTTGAAATTAGCAAGATGCCTCGATCCTGTTTAAAATTTTGGACATCTTCTTAAACAGGGACTTTTGGAGTCTATGGGAGCTAATGGATCGACAGGACCTGAAGCTGTTGCCTATGCAGAGAAGAATGCTGCTTTATTGACTGCAAGAGCTGGTGCAAGAGATCCATCGGCAATTCCATCTATATGTCGCATTTCTGCTGCCCTTCAATATCCTGCAGGTGAGATTTCCTTCTTATATTTTTGTTAAACTGACCCACAGCGGCTTGTTCATCCTTCTGAAAAACTTCATATGCACTGAAGCATATATAATTTTGATTGCCAAGTTTCAAGGATCTTACTAACCATTGTTCACTGCTTCATGAATTATGGATGACAATCTCTTTCAATGCAATGCAAAATCAAACGAACAAACATAGAAAAAACTTCTGTACACAATAGGTTCATCAACTTACAAAATAGATTAAGGCATGTTAGGATAATGAAATAGTTTGATGATGCCTATTATTACAGTGCTTTGGATCTGCTGAACGTTTCAACCTTTGAAAGTGGAGCATTTTCAAATATAATACTTAGAACTCTTCATACATCAAAATTCTTAGTGGCTTCTTAGTAGGATTTTCTAATATTCTTTCATCTTAAATAGGTCTGGAGGGTTTGGATGCAAGTTTGGCCTCAGTTTTAGAGTCTCTTGAATTCTGCTTAAGGGTCCGTGGTTCTGAAGCTTGTGTGTTAGAAGATTTAGCCAAGGCTATCAATTTGGTCCATATACGAAAAGATCTAGTTGAAAGTGGACATTCTCTTTTAGATCATGCTTTTCGTTCCCAGCAAAAATACGAAAGGTAATGTGTGTTTCTCCATACTCTGGTATATTATGTAAATATACTCTGTAATAACTTTGCGTGTATTCTCTGTTATGCAGAACAACTAACTATTGCCTAGATCTCGCTTCTGAACAAGAGAATACAATATCAGAGCAATGGTTGCCTGAGCTTAGGACTGCAGTCCTGAATGCTCAAGCGTCCTTCGAACAC
Organism: Iberis amara; assembly: GCA_900406375.1. Taxonomy (NCBI): domain Eukaryota; kingdom Viridiplantae; phylum Streptophyta; class Magnoliopsida; order Brassicales; family Brassicaceae; genus Iberis; species Iberis amara. Next base: position 17,841 of record OVAV01000094.1, on the reverse strand, counting down.
TGCAAATACGTCAGGGGTTTGGTATGGAACTACTTTTAAGTATAATTCTTCTTTCTGTGATAAATATGCTATTCCTCAGATCATAAGCACCTTCCGTTTTAATTTCCAAGGATATAAGGAGTAACAATGAATGTGTTACATAATGATTTGAAGGTGTAACTATCAGTCGATGGTGAACCATCTTAATGTGGTTTCACTGAAAATTCTTAAGTTATATCGCTCACTAAGTGTGGCTTCTCGGAACCATAAAATGAAAAGCATAAAAACTGCTTGACAGTATTTTTTTTGTTTTTGTTTTAGGATTTAGAATTCTTCCTACATTTTTTGCTAATGAAGCATACCTTTTATCTAGTCTACTTTATGTCTATTAAAGTAAGCGTATAGAAAGTTCAGCTTTACATTTGACAATGGCCTGCAAAACTGTAAATTAGATTTTCTTGTTTTCTAGTTTTTTGTCTATCTATGTGGTAGTTTATCAATATATTGTACTAAAATCGTAACTATACCTCATTTGGCACGCAGCTTGATGAATGGTGGGAACAGCCTGCAGCAGCAGTTGTGGATTGGGTGACTGTAGATGGTCAAAATGTTGCAGCTTGGCAAAACCATGTCAAACAGCTTCTTGCCTTTTACGATAAAGAATCGCTGTGAACGTTGAAAAACCCTAAATAGAAACTGGTGAATCAGCAGATCTTCAACACCAATGTGCGATTTTTAAGGAAAATGGTACCTCTTCCCTTCTATTAATAACAGTTTCCATCTTTTGTGTGTTATGACTGTTCTTCAGGTTTAAATTTACATCATTCCGGGAAAAATCATGTTTCATCATTTGTGTTTTATGGATTTTAGTTGTAGTGTATTTTTTTTTGTTCTTCTGGGTATCTGATTCTCTTAATCAGTCTAGCTTTGTATCACGAGGTTTGTGTTTCATGCATTATAAGCATAATATTGACCAGATTTCTGCAGAAGTGTTGCTTGATTTGTAATTTTAGATTCAGTCTTTTGAAAGTGAATGTTGAGAGTCNCATTTGTGTTTTATGGATTTTAGTTGTAGTGTATTTTTTTTTTGTTCTTCTGGGTATCTGATTCTCTTAATCAGTCTTTAGCTTTGTATCACGAGGTTTGTGTTTCATGCATTATAAGCATAATATTGACCAGATTTCTGCACAAGTGTTTCTTGATTTGTAATTTTAGATTCAGTCTTTTGAAAGTGAATGTTGAGAGTTGTGTACAAAGTAATGAACATGAGGGTTTTGAGTAATACCCTCGCACATTAACTTTTCGTTTTGCTTATTGTTTCGATTTGATCATTTTACACTATAAACCCAATACTTTTTTAATGTTGTTTATGAGAAGTGAATAATCGCACGATCTACACTTACAAATGGGGAGATAATAATGTATATTTTAGCCATAATAGAGTAAGTTTATTTATGAATTATGCAATCTGAAGAGAGTGTAGTTACATGTATGTTCTTTTAATTATTTTTAATATGACAACTGATTCAGCAACAATTGGCGATTTGATTAGCTACATCATGTTTATTAATGTATAAATTTGCACAACTCTTTTGTTTCAGTCGAAGTTTAACAATATGTGTATGAATTGGATTTTTAACCTATTTTTAGTATACCGACTTAATAATGCATATGTTAGTCTTCTCGCTCCCACACAATTACCTGACACAAACAAACACAGTTCATATCAAAGTTGTCTTATTCCACTTGTGAAATTCCTCAGTAGAAAGAATAACTAACATAAAATAAAGCTGTGATTAAATACAAAATCTGTTTACTAAATTGGGTTTAACCTGTAATAATTGTCTACTTAGGGGTTCATACTTAATAATCATTTTCGACTTTCTAAAAAAGGTGCATTGATATTATATGAGTTCGTTTAAATTTCTACTTCTTCCCTCAACTGAAATTCATCTGAATTAGTATTATTTAGTAGCAACTATAGTCTACAAATTTAGAGAACATTAAGTACAATTTTTTTTTCCCTTCATACGAGTGAAAATAAAAACAACAACAAAAATCAATCTTCAGAAATCGATGAATTCATTTGATACTATAAATTATACACCAAGTATTTTGCTTTTGGTTAACCCGTGTTACAGAAATTGAATCACGAGACAGAAAAGAAGAAAAAAGTTTATTGTGAAGAAGTCATATGAAACAAAACCACTTCAACTTTACTTTTGTTTGTCCCGTGTTACAGAAACTGAAATAATAATATCTAATCACGAGACAGAAAAGAACAAAAAAGTTTATTGTGAAGAAGTTTATATAAAACAAAACCACTTTCAACTTCAGAAAAACAGAGCTCCAAAATCAAAAATGTCTTCCATTCTTCTCATCCTCATCTCCATAGCCTTAACCTTAACATTCACTAATAACTCTTCCAAGGCTACAAATCTACCTGTAAGCATTACTGACACTGTCTCAGGTAACATCAAACACAAACTGGTTTACTTATTAGACAAACTTTTCTCCTCTCTCCATTCTGAGAATTTTGTTTTCTTTCTGTGTGGATATGTGCAGGTTCATCTAGTGACCTCAAATGCAGATTCAGAGGAGCAAAACCAAGTTTCACACAGGTGACAAAAGTTCATCACAGTGGGCAAAACCATATCTTATTTGCTGGAAAGAAGCATCCAGAGAGAAAGTTTAGACGCATTCTGAAACAAACTAGGAAAGCAAGTCAGGTTCAGTTTCAACATAAGAAGGAAAGATCATCAGACAAAAAGTTCTTTTTCCCACCGTTTTTTCCTCCAAACCCGTTTGCACCACCACCTTCGATTTTTCCACCAAATCCGTTCCAGCCACCACCTCCTTCGATTTTCCCTCCAAACCCGTTTCAACCACCACCACCTTCAATCTTTCCTCCACTCCCATTTCAACCTCCTCCTGCTCCTCCTCCATCTATATTTCCTCCATTGTTTCCTCAGCCTCCTCCTCCTGCTCCACCTCCATCGATATTCCCTCCAATCTTTCCTCAGCCTCAACCTCCTCCTGTTTCTCCTCCATCGTTATTCCCTCCAATATTTCCTCAGCCTCCTCCAACTCCAGCTCTTCCTCCTCCTCCATCTATATTCCCTCCAAACCCATTTCAGCCTCCTCCTTCTCCTTCTCTTCCTAGCCCCTCTCCACCACAGTCTTTCTTACCACCAATCTTTCNCCCCGTCAATTTTCCCTTTTCCTCCACTCCCATTCTTACCACCACCACGCAACCCTGGCCCTCCTCCTTCTTCAACAAACAAACAGCATCCTTAAACGAACAAGTGTCATAATATGTATAAACCAAACATTTATTTGATAGATGCACTATCTGTTGTATATTTACATAAGGGTAATGAATAAAAGATTATTATTCTACTTCTACTTAAAATAGTAGCTGTTATTGAATCTATGGNCCCATTCTTACCACCACCACGCAACCCTGGCCCTCCTCCTTCAACAAACAAACAGCATCCTTAAACGAACAAGTGTCATAATATGTATACACCAACCATTTATTTGATAGATGCACTATCTGTTGTATATTTACATAAGTGTAACGAATAAAAATTATTATTCTGTGAATTTGGATACTCTAGCTCCAATCAAACTTAAGACTCAAGACAACATGGACTTTCTTATATCCAGTTAAATTCACTACAAGGTACAGAAAGTAACCTCATACTAATTTGTTGTACTAGTTTGAGTACAACAATGTGACAAAAGGAAGGGCAAGAAGATATATATATATATATATACTTGAAAAGTGCCATTAAGGAGCAGTCAGTCATCTTTTCTGCTTAGTCTTTAATATATCATGATTCTGCGAATCACAGCTATATACCCCAATTTAAACCTACAGATACCCCGGAAAAAAAGTGAACCAGATTCACAAAACTATCAAACAATGATCATAAGGTGAAATTTAATAAGCCAGATCTCTTATCGTCTTATCCTCTTCTGGGAATGATCTAAATCGTCACAGAAGCTTCTAGTTTTAGTAGGAGAATCCCATTTTTCATCCACCGTGCTATTACAATTATCCTAACAAAATAAAAATACAAATTAAGATTAACAAACATAATAAAGATCATTTGCAGAGTAATGGACTTCTTATTCTGTTCGTTTCTTTCCAAATCAAAAATGTTACAGGCATACCTCAGAAGCAAAATCAGTGACAGAATGCTCGTGATCTGCTCTTTTTCGAAGGCTTAACTGCACAGATATCAAAGTCTCTGCCATATTGACACCCGATGACTTAAGTGCTTCACTTAGAGTGCTTAGTACTCTGTTCAAAAATCAAAACAAAAATCGTCGTCAAACTTCATGATTTATGTTCACCTGAATTGCCTCCAAGTGTTCCCTTTTGGAATTTTTAGTTAGTTCAAGTACAGTAGCACTTAGGATCTTGAGAATAAATACCTAACAGTCGCACTAGGTATCAACAAGTACTATATTAAAAAGAGACTTTGGATTGTGCCTTATTGTTATACCAAACCTATTTCCAAAAGACTTCCTAAGTTCGCAGCATCTATGCCATTTCACTCTCATATTCTTACAGAACTTCATAACATAGACAAAACAAAAACCTCTGCAAATAGTTGAGGCATCATTGGAACCTTCTATCATATCCTTCTCACTTAGTATCGAAAAAGTTAAAGAATCGTTTAAAGAATGCAGGAGATAACTGTACAACACTGAGAAACAAAACAAAACAAACAAAATCTCTTTTCTATACTTACGTCTTACCTTTGTGAGCAGACAGTGGAGGCTGATGTTTCTTCTTCCGATTTTACCAATTCATTTGTATCAAAAGTAATTGATCTACAGCTTGGTTTTGGTTGCCAACAGTCAGGCTGGCCAAACTTCAGCAAATGCTCGGTAGGTACAGACGATGAAACTGCCAAGATAGGACTTTGTTGGAGAACAGTAGTACTAGCTGCTAAGTCGACATAAGGATCAACAGAACTTTGCATATCCGAGAGCAACCCAGTAAAAGTAGCAACTTTATCATTACTTGAAAAGCTATTAACGATTTGAGGATGGTCATTGACCTCCACAACAGGCCCGTTATTATTTCTCTGCAGCCAAGTTGCATAAAAACTGTTGTCAAGAAGATATATCACTACTACAAGAAACAGCAAAAGATATAGAAGAATGAATACCCATGGAATCAATTTGGTTGGACCTTGATACCACATTTGGTGAGATCCTTCATACATCTGAAGTTTTTCTTGTAGAAAGTGAATATACTCTATAACCTGAGATAAGTAAAAGCAAATATTATATTACAAAAAAAACACACACTTTTTTATTAGGAATAAAATACTAAGTCTTCTACCTCCAAAAGGAAAGATGCTTTATCTCGTTTCTGATCATTCTGAGGTATAATATCCATTAAAGCCTGAAACCTGAATCCACAAGAATCCGAATAAGGAAGTCTAAACTCATAAACAAAGAAAAAAAATAAGAGAATCGAAAATTATTAATTAATATAATCACCTTTCATTGATTTTGCTTCTTCGTCGCTGCTCTGTCTCTGAATGTTTGGATCGACAGGAGTTACGATTTCTCCTCGTCATTGTCCCTGAAATTGAAATACGGATTAGTCTGACTCTGCGCTGAAAATGGAAGTAGAAAGAGCAAATACGAACCAGTTGAAGAATCATTATGAGAAGGCAAGTTACTGTATGCATCGGCTTCAAGTTGATCATCAAGGTCAGGAGAGTACATAGTTGAATGAGCTGTGACGAGATCGACAACCCCAGAGATAGTGCCGTGAGGGGGAGATTGCGAGACGTAACTGTAGCGAGCGAGAGACTGACCTTTTTCTTTTCTATTTTTTTTTGTTCCTGAGAGTCCCTTCGATTCGATTTTGGAAAAAAACCATTAGGTTCTGGGTCGGTTCCAGTTTGATTCTTCTTGGTTCTGAATCGGTTTTATGATAAAGGAACTAGAAAATATCCGAAATATTTGGTTCTCAGTTGGTTCCGCATATTTCAGACCCGAAATACCAAAAAATATCTAAAATTTTCAGTTCTAAATCAAGGTGCTTCAGACCCTAAATACCCAAAAAAATACCTGAAAATACAAAATTACCCCAAAAATACTAAACTACCCGAAATTCAAATCGCACAATGATATGAACAATATGGGCCCTCTCGGATATGCCATCTCCAGCGGAGGATTTTCATGAGTCTTCGATTTTTGTGAATATTAACTTTCTATTTCAGGTGATAAAGGACCCACAAATTTCGAAAGAAGCCAGACAAAATTTCCCTTGGCTTGCTTGGTTCATTTGGAAATCAAGAAATGCCCTTGTTTTTGAAGGGAAGAGACCGAGAGCACTAGAAGTTATTCAAAAGGTTAGGAAAGAAGGTCTCATGTGGTTTCAAGCTCAACAAGATTCTCTTTCACCTTCGGACTCTCCGAACAGGCCAAGGAATTTGATCAAATGGACTAGGCCTCCAGCGCCATGGTTAAAGTGTAATGTTAGTTGGTGTTGGTCAGGCAATCTAAATCTCGGGGGTGGAGCATGGGTTTTGCGGAATCATATGGGAGATGTTATTCTCCATAGTCGTTGTGCTTCCCCAGATATAACTCAAGAAAATTTACTAAAAACGAAGGTGTTTCTCTAGGCTTTGGAAAGTTTGGTTTCGCTTCGTTTCCCAAATGTTGTTTTTGAAGTAGATTGGAAGGATCTGGTTTTGGCAATCAACAAACCGAGTTCGATGCCAACTTTTTGGCCCTTAATACAAGATTTTTGGGCTCCTTCAAGCTCTTTCCATTGCTGGAAATTGCAAAGCATTTCCAAATCAGCGAATAGAGGTGCTTTTCTCATCGCTCAAAGTGTGGTTAAAGACCTTCGGTTACAATCGTATGTAGCAGCTGGTTTTCCTTCATGGCTCTCATCCCTATTTGACCTTGAGAAAAGCTCGTCTTCTTTGTTGCTGTGATTGGTGTGTTCTCTGTTTTGGCTTTATTTTCACAGGCTTTGTGTCTTTTAGCTTCTAGTTTTCTTTTGATCCCTCTAGCTTTTGCTTACAGGTGCTGTATTCGCTTTATGCTTTTTGTGTAATTGGTTTCTGTATCCTTTCTTCAATATATTTCTTGGGGAAAAAAAAAAAGTAACAAAACCATAGTCCAACAGGTGACTGCATTAAAAAAAACAGTCAAACTAAATATGTGTTAATTTTTTCATTAAGCTATAGTTGGTAACCCACAGTTGTTTTCGGTTATGAACTAGGGACGTTACACCCTCGAGACAGCATATTAGAATACTGTTTTGTATATAGACTATAGAGAGGTGAACTCGGCTTGCTTTTGTGTTGCCTCTGCCTCTCTCGTAATTTTACTCAGACACATTTGAGAATGATGCAAGCTTTGCAGGGCCACTTCGACCTTCCCTTGAATTGATTCCCATTGGTTTACTCTGTGGGACTCAAATCTCCAATCAATATCCCAACCGGTCGTTTAAAGACGTTCGTCCATCACCAGATTGTCCTGCACATTTCAACTTAACCATGAATCATTCCCATTTTCTCAAACTAAATGCATTAAAATGAAATTTATCAACATTTACTTTTTACCTTTAGGAGGTACCCATGAATCATGATCTATGTTTTCATCAAGAAATTCTGTTTTATCAGTACCAACTGCTTTTTTAGCAATCTTTTTCTTCTTCTTCTTCTTCTTTCTACTATGCTCATTTTCTTCCTTTATACTTGTTTCTTCGTCATCTTCTTGCACATGGTGTCCTACAGAATGTTTCAATAAAAGAGCAACTGCATCTTGTGCCATGGCCTCTGCTTCCTTTTCCTTTGACTTGTCATCTTCTACTTCTTTCTTGTCTTCTTGTTTTCTTTTTCTTATTATCAATCCTGTCACACCTTCAATTCCAGTGCTGTTCAGAATCTTCTTCCTATCTTTATAGCCAACAAACCCATCCACATCCTCTGTGCTATCAGTAGCAGCTACATTCTCAGTTTTCTTCTCTTCAATTGTGTCTTTCTTTGCACCGGAACCAAGCCATTGAGGTTTTGATGGAACAAACACAGTGGTCTTCTTCTCTTCAGCTGTTTCACTTGCTTTCTTTTCAACTTCAGGCTTATTTTCTGAGTCCACTATGTCTTTGCTCACCTCTTTCTCCCTAAGCATATCAGGATCAGCTGGGTTTGGATGTTGATTCTTCTTGTTTTCTACAGGCGGTTTTTCAGATTTCTCCATTTTTGGTTCTAGCAACTTCAACTCCCTTTTTTTAACCTCTTCTCCGGTTGGGTCAGCAATCTTCAAAAGGTACAAGATTCTACTTAATTCTGACTGAAGAGCAGACAACTCTTCATTGATCTGGGCGGTTTTATCTTGCACTGACAACAATAAAAGGGAAATTCTTTGAGATCATTCACAAGGCTTTCCTAAAAGTGAAACTAAAGGGACGCGTACTTTGCATCAAGACAAAAGAAAAAACAAAAGAATTAATTACCAAGTGTAGAAGAAAGCCCGGTCATGTATGCATCAAGAGAGTCTCCCGCTGTAACATCTGTGACACTCTCGGTCTCCAACTTATTCTTCTCTGCCAAAAGCTGTTCATTCTTTTCTTCTATTTCTTTTAAGATGTTGCCTCTTTTCTCAAGAAGAGAATCAACGGTTTCTACACTCTGGCTTTCGCTGCCTTTCTGCATTGATGGTTTCTTCTTTGTCCGGTCATAGAAGTCATCTTCATCACTGAAGAGAACATAAAAATCAGAACACAAAGGACACAAGCTAAAGTTTTATATGAAGATGTAAATACAGAAATTGAACACTTGAAGCCGCTGTTGATTGAAACACAGATAAACACACCACAAGATGACTTATAGGGAAAAAAAGCTAAGACAAATGCAAGATTACCTCGACAACTCTTCTTCATCTTCAACAGTTCCTTTCTTCTTGCCGTGAGCTTTTTTCCCTGTTTTTGCACCCAAACTTTCTCGGATGCTGTCATTCAGTGTCTCCTCCAAGTTTTCAAGTTCTTCTAGAAGCTATAATACATTTTATAGAAATGGAAATTCTAATCACAAAGATACAGAAAGAGCTGGAAGCCAGACTTTCAGTTTTGCAACCAAACAAAAGATTGTACTGAGGACATTTTATATTAACATAAAGGTTACCTCGGCTGTTCTCTGCTCATTCCTGGCGATCTGTGTTTGTTGTCCTTGGGTCAATCCACCCTGAGAAATGTCTTTGGCTCGAATAGCTGCTATTTCCTTTTTCATATGGCCAATCTACACAGAAGTAAACATCCCTATTAAGATGAATCAAAGTGGGTAGTCTAAAACTTAAATAAAACATCTATAAGTATTTTTATGAATGAAGGAGAGTTGTAACAATCTAAAAATTATTATAACATAAAAGAGGAGGAAAAAAAAAGGTATAAAGACTTGGGCGGTTAAGAAGCATCAGAGAAATATATAACTTTATCTTCCATCAAAAAGAAACATATGGGAATGAAGTAAAAACTAACCTTCTCCAACCGTTTCAATACTTTCTCCCTAGTTTTTTCTTGCTTTGTTGTGAGTTCTCCTTTATATGTTTGCCATGTGAGTTCTTCGACATCATCCTTCATGTCCAAACAATAGAAGAAACATTACAAGGAAAGTCAGAGAGATTGAGCTCATCCTTAAAACCTGATACAATTAAGTAAAACAACAGTAACAGATATAATAGTCATGATTACCTCTTCTTCTTCAATAGCATCTTCCCCCATGCCCCACGAAACACCATCAGCCATGGATGCTTGTTGTTTTGCTCGCCGAAGTGAAGCTTCTCGTTCCGACATCTCCAATCTCTTCTTTGCTTCTCTGAATAATTGTAAGTCTTTCTCCTAAAATCAATACCAAAAGCAACTTAAAGGAACAGAACTAACTAAGCATAGATGCTAAAGGAGTCAATAGAGGGAAAAAGTAATGTTTCCCCATTCTTTAATTATCTTCTCTAATTGAACATCGGTAGTAAAATGTACGACGTAGAGAAAGAAGAACAGAATGCAAGGAAAATATGACAACATTTGGACAGAATAGTTCCACTAAACTAAGTGTCCAAATGGATATCTAATAAAGTATTTTAGATTAAGAACTAAATTGCATAAAGTGGGATTTTGATCTTACTGGTGGCATTAACTCCGAGGGTCCTTGGAAAATGTAAAGTCGAGTTGAGCTGGATAAGAAATATAGAACGAGCTCAGGAAAATCAAAGCAAACTAGATAATGGGGAACCACTGACAATGTAATAATCAGGAGTTAACGGGAAAAAAATTGACTCACCAGCCAAAGCGAATAACATCACCAACATGAAGATCTGCGTAAACCCTTTTGTCCACCTGTAATAATCACAACACACCAATAAAACAACACCATAAGTCAGTTAATCAAAAGCTTGATCATGAGAATGAAGATACTGAAGCCACAAACAAAACACCTTCTTCTTGTTAATTGACGTTCCATGGGTGCTGCCAAGATCAAATAGATATGCAACTCCACTTCTCTTGTACTGAATAACTAGCAGATCATTACAAATCAAATCAAAACGGCGTAATCCACACTGAAAGCATTAAGACTATGATATGTAACTTGGGGTAAAGTAATCACCTGCATGAAACCGGGAAATCGAAGGGTGCTCAAGAGAAAAATCACAGATACCGTCACGTCCAAACAAGTAAGCTCCTTTCTCATAGCTGCAAGCAGAAACAGAAAACATACGTTCTTCATAAAGTCAGAAAAAGGAACCCACGTTTTCGCATATAGCTAAATCTCAGAAGAAAATAGATTCGCAAGAGCTTCTTACACGTCTAATTTATCGACAATGGCACCTTCTTTGAGAACTTCAAGCTGAAATTGATGACACGGAGGTCCACTCCACTCCGGGACAGTGTAGGGGACAGGATTCTGCTTCACGGGACGGACTGGTTTGCTCGAGTCTACAGCGACGGACTTTTCTTTTGACTCTTCCATTGGTTCGGGCTCTAATATTTCCGTTGTCTCGAGATTAGGTTGGTTAGGGTTTCTGGGAGGCGGAGGGTCCATCGACGAGACATTCGCTAGGGCAAATGATTCCTCACTCTGGGAAACCGATGGAGTGTCTGGCTCATGGTCTGGATCACTGGTAACGTTTCGCGGTGGAGGAGGATCCATCGCCGATGTAGTCATGGTCGGAGAAATCAGAAATTTGGCCAATAAAGAGATCAATGAGCGGCAAGTATAGCTCTGCTCGGGTTCGGATTCAGGTTCGGGTTCATTTCGGATCTAATAAGTATGGGCCATTTCCTCTTTTTCTGTCGCTATGAGCTATTCGGTTCCACTTGGTAATTAGGTGCAATTTGGTTTGGTTTGGTTTGATTCGGTTTAGTTTTATTCGATTAAATGAGAATATTTAAGAGTGAAAATAAAGTAACAGGTCGAATTAATAACATAAACTTACAAAAGGAAAAAAAATAAAAATAAGAAAAGGGTTTTTCATTTCTTTTACTTCGCCGTCAAGCTGTGGTGGTGGTGGTGGTGGCTGTGAGAAAAATGGAGGCGGAAAAAATGGAGTTGAAGCTCTACAACACGATGACTCAACAGAAGGAAGTGTTGATTCCAATCAATCCCGGTAAAATTGGATTGTACGTTTGTGGTATTACCGCCTACGATTTCAGCCATATCGGCCATGCTCGCGCCGCCGTTTCCTTTGATGTCCTTTACAGGTTCTCTTCTTCTCTAAGTCTTTCTGGAACGAAATATGTTAGATCGATGAGGGATAATTTGGGGATGTGCAGTTCTTAAACGCGATCGCATAACTTAGATTTGAAGATAAGAATATCTGAATGGATTAAGATTGTTCTCTAGTTACTTGGATTCGGCATCTAATTTTCTATACTTGTATTGGCAATGCACATGCAGATACTTAAAGCATTTGGGTTATGAAGTTAATTTTGTCCGGAATTTCACAGATGTTGATGACAAGGTATGGTTTTTCCCCTTCACTTATAACGTTTTGAATAAGGCTCAATTCGCAGCTGCAGTAAAAAAATCCTGAATTCAAGTCAAATCTTCTTGTTTTATGCGGTTTTAAGCCATTTCTGCAACTCCAAGTTCCACTGGTTTGCATGTCTAAGCTATATGAAAGCTACCATTCTCTTTCTGCTTTTCCTTTCTTGAGTTTTACAAAAATATATTTAGAATCCTGAACTTTGGATCTTTGCAGATAATCAAACGTGCTAATGAGAGTGGAGAGAACCCCTTAGATTTAAGTAATCGCTTTTGTGAGGAATATTTGGTAGATATGGGTGCTCTTCAGTGCCTCCTTCCCACCCATCAGCCTCGTGTCAGCGATCATATGGACCACATAATAAAGATGATTGAAAAGGTTTGTTGGCTTGATAAAAGATACATTCTTCTTCTTTTTCCTTTTTGGTATCCTTCAACGCTGTTGGTCTAGAGAATTGACACAACATGAATTTGGAATTATCAGTAGGGTGTATAATTCATATGCTTTCCTGGTACAGATCATTGAGAAAGATTGTGGGTATGTAGTGGAAGGCGATGTCTTCTTTTCGGTTGACAAATCACCGAATTATGGTAAGTTATCTGGGCAAATGCTGGAACACACACGAGCTGGTGAGCGTGTTGCTGTTGATTCAAGAAAGCGGAACCCTGCTGATTTTGCATTATGGAAGGTTTGGAAATCGAAATCCTTTTAACTTTCATCTCTTAAATCAGCAAATTGAGACTTGGAGTTTATGCTGAAGTGAGGTTTAAATATAAATATATGCAGGCTGCAAAACCTGATGAGCCAAGTTGGGAGAGCCCATGGGGTCCAGGAAGACCAGGATGGCACATTGAGTGCAGTGCTATGAGTGCTCATTATCTGTCTCCTAGATTTGACATTCATGGAGGTGGTGCAGATCTGAAATTTCCGCATCATGAAAATGAGATCGCCCAAACATGTGCTGCTTGTGAGGATGGTGGCGTTAATTATTGGTTGCATAATGGGCATGTCACGATCAATAACGAGAAGATGGCAAAATCAAAGAAAAACTTTTTCACGATTAGAGAAGTACGTATGTAACGTATCTTATTTGTTTCAAATATAACTACTGAATCTTTCTTTGGGTGTGTTCCTGTGGCTAAATGCATAATTCTTGACAGGAATTCATATTTTTCTCTTACATTTCAATCTGTGTAGATCACAGAAAAGTACCATCCATTGGCTCTGAGACACTTCCTGATGAGTGCACAGTACCGGTCTCCTCTGAGTTTTTCAGCATCACAGCTAGACAGTTCGTCAGAAGCTTTATATTATGTTTATCAGGTACTTCAGATCTGTCTTCAAAGTTCAAGAATTTTATTAGCTTCTCTTCAGTTGCAATGGTTTACATAGGAACATAGGAATTGAATTCAGTTCTGACTTTAAGCTTTGGTCTTTTTTATAAGACATTACAAGATCTTGATGAAGCTCTCTTGCCATATCGTGAAGCGCTACTCTCTGAAGAGGGTGGAAAAGCTGAACAGATTGTAGAAGCCAAAGACATCATAAACAAGGTGAAAAGTGAGTTTGAAGCAAAGATGTTGGACGATCTGAATACTGCCCATATACTTACAGGTGCTTACCAAGATGCATTGAAATTTATCAACGCTTCTCTCAGCAAGCTCAAGGTTTCTACTGGTCTCTTCTTCTTTTCTTTTCTGCCTCTTCCATGCACAATTATGCATACCAAACTTGTCTGTTTCTTCTCAATTTTCAGAAAATGCAGAAGAAACAGCGGATGTCGCTGCTTGTATCACTCGTTGAGATCGAGAAAACAGCGAGGAAAGTCCTTGATGTACTTGGTCTGCTCACTACTCTGAGCTATGCTGAGATTTTGAAAGAGATGAAACAGAAAACACTAACAAGAGCAGAACTGGGAGAAGAAGACATTTCGCGGTTGATAGAAGAAAGGATAATGGCGCGGAAGAATAAAGAGTTTGAGAAAAGTGACCAAATTAGAGAATCACTGACAATTAAAGGTATAGCATTAATGGATATTGGCAAAGAAACTGTGTGGAGACCATGCTTCCCTTCTCAAGCTAATTCCAGCAATTGAACCAAAGAACATAGACATGAAGATAGTCAACGCTTTCTTCTTTAGCCCTTGTTTGAGGCTCTTTCTTTGAAACTGTTTTTAAAATTGTGCAATTAAATCTTAATAGACACTTTATTGTTGACAACAATAATTACATTAAATTTGGTTATGATATTTCGTCATCTTTGATTGATATATAAAACAGAAAAAATAGTTCTTTCCCTTTGACTTAATACAATTAACAACAACAAAATCCACTTGGCAAAATAACCGATATCCGAACCGAACTGAAATATCCGATTACGAACCCGAACTGAATTATGAAATTACTCGAATGGATATCAAAATCTATTATCCAAATAACTGGAACCGAACCCCAACCGAACTGAAATTTTAGAAACCGAACCGAATTACCCGAACTAACCGAACTTCACAAAAAATAAACAATGTTTTTATTTAATATGCAAATAATATAATTACTTATATTTATATTACACAATATTAATTAAAAATAAATTTTATTTTTATTTTTATTAAGAATTTTTGGTCAAATATCAGATAGGAATCGAGATACCCGAATGGATACTCAAACAAAGTGAAATAATTATCCGAATGAATATTAAAATCTATTATCCAAATAACCCGAACCGAATCCGAACCGAACCAAATATTTAGGAACCGAACCAAATATTTAGGAACCGAACCCGAACCGAACTTTAAAAATCCGAGTGGATCTTAAATTTCTATATTCGAACTACTCGAAACCCGAAAGAACCGAACCGAATACCCGAACGCCCAACCCTAACATCTACATTGAATATATAAGAAGAGTAGGAACATTGATATTATACTGTTATGATTATTAGGTGCTAGCTGCATGATTGGATTGGTAGATACTTTTTTTATATTGGCTTGGCCCAATTGAAGAGTACAAAGGGTCCACTATGTCTTCTACTAGTCTATATGAACATCTCTTCTCTTCACACCAAAGATTCCTCACAACTCCTAAACCCTCTTATATCTCTATTCTCCCTCACAACCTAAGAGAAAAAAAAAAACCTACCTTGCGTCCCAAGACTCATCCCCTAATGCAGCAAACATCAACCAACATTTTCAGCCTCCATGGTTGCCTTCCTTCTCATCTTCCTACATCCTCACCATTTTACATCAACGAGCCAAACCTTAACCCAATCTACAGCTTCCAAACCGGTGTAAACACTCCAGACTTCATGAGTTTAAGAAAAAACAATTCGACCACCTCAGATGAAGCAGAAGAAAATCAGAGCCACATAGACCATCAGAGGAAGCAGAGGAAGAAGATATCAAATAGAGAATCAGCAAGAAGATCGCGTATGAGGAAGCAGAGACAGATGAATGAGCTTTGGTCACAAGTGATGTGGCTTAGGAATGAGAATCATCAATTGCTTCATAAGCTTAACAACGTCTTGGAATCTCACAAGAAAGTTATTGAAGAGAATACTCAGCTCAAAGAAGAAACCTCTGAGCTTAAGCAAACGATCGCTGATATACAGCTTCAGAATCAAAGCCCTTACTATTGTTTTGGAGATGACATTGTATAGATGACTTTTTAGTAGCTCTAGTATGTATCTCTAGATGTGTATATCGAGAGATCTGTCTTAGATTAAGACAATATCTTAGTAAACTGTTCATTATAAGAAAACAAAGTTCGTTGAACTTTTGTCGCATGAATTTAGTTTAAGAACGATAATTACGTTGTTTTAACTTAAAAAAAAAGACTTCGTGATTGTAAACGCATGCGTCAAATGGAGAAAGTAGTCTCTCTTTTTTTATTACCGTTTGGGTTTAACATTTTAAAATTATAAAATAATTTTATTTTTTTTCTCACCCAATCTCATTTTCTTATTTATTATGTAAATCTATAAACCAATAAAAAAAAATGCTAATAAAAAAATGTTTTTATGGCGGACATTGCAAATTAGGAGATCTAGCTTCTAAGTTGTCTTTCTTGTGAAAATAGGACTTTGTTTCCCATATTATACTCCATCGTAGTAAGTGCTTGAAAAGACAGAAGACCTCTTTAAAATCTATCTTTCAAAATGCGAGCAAACAACGACTTTGAATATTGGTATAACCGTCAAAACTACTTAGCCAATTGAGCTTGATTGAAATACTCCAACTATTTGAAGTTGATGCTTCTTATATTCTTTGGAAACCATAACTTATGTCAAGTCATCCAATAAATATTTTACGACTTTGACTTCAAATTTCACCCAAAGTTGGAAATTGCACTCGAGAATATATAGGGATCCTTTAGGCATTCGAAAGCATAACATTACATATCGCGGGCGGGTTTGAGCTACAGACCAACCATTGATCTTTGAGTTAAGTGGATTCCTTATGTAGGAAAAATCTATGTCTTAGAGTCATACAGTTGTTCTGATATCCCTTAATACTTTCTACTCTTCCATCTGCCGGAATGTCTAAACGAGTCTTAAGAAGTATCCAGATTTCTGGTGGTACCCAATTCTCAAAAGTAACAATAGATTTGTCGAAGTCAACACACTAACCTGTAGCCCGACCATATATGGATATCAAATTTGCAAGTGCATCACATTGTCTGGACGTAATTTTTGCAGAAAATAGGCTATCATCTACAAATAGTAAATATGATATAAAGGAACATGCGTGAGCCATCTTGATTTCATAAAAAATATTTTTTCCCTTTGCCTCCCACATATTTGCAATGAATACATCAACGCATAAAATAAAGAGAAAATTTGCGAAATAGGTACTTTATGAAACATAATTTGGTTTTAGGTACTTTGTTAGAGTTAATTTGCAATTAAGGTATCTTTTTGTTTCATTGATAATTTTATACCAAAAATACCCTTTCTTAATTATATTTCATTTTTTATTAAATGTGTTTAAAAATTATTTTAACATTTATATTCAATATAAACTATTACCTTAAATGAATAACAACAAATATTTAGACATTATTGCTAATGTTTGTAGATTTGGAAAATGACTATAAAACTATATTTGAAAGACTAATATACCTAATTCACGTAATACTTCATAGAAAATTATGATTCCACTCCTCTATTTGCTATGGCTATAAAACTATATTTGTTATGGCTTCCATTCCTCTGTTTTAGACATTGAAACCAACATTTTTTACCTCTTACTATGCAATTTGATTGGATGATTATTTATGTTTGAAAGTGTGTTTTGTATTGCCTAAACACATTATGTTTAGACATTATGAAAGTTTTTGATGAATTTTTCTCCCTTTTTATGTGTTAGACGTGAATACAATATGTCATGTATGGATGAATACTGTGAATGATAAGTATGAATATCCACTATGTATGGATTAGGTGAATGAAAACTGTTAGTGCGACCTTGCATTCACGTGAATGCAATTTTCTTTCTTGAATGAACACTGTGAATGATAATCGTGAATAGACAATGATTGTGTGAATAGAGTATGTGAATGCTGTAGTTCGGTACAAGGTCGTAAAATTTTGAAACAACATTATCACTGTTTGGCGTGTAAATGATATACTCAGAAACCAATAAACTAGAAAGTGGAAGTATATCATATAAATACTTATGTTCACAAAGAAAAACCAAAATAATCATCTTGCGATCGTAAACCGTTACCCAACATGCACTTAGAAACAAAAAAACAAAAATTATTTGGCAAAAAGTTAACCTCTTCTACGTTAGTGCAACTCTTGTAACCAACATTTTCATTGTCGTCTTCCTCTCTCACTTGA
>OVAV01000093.1:0-21944 GCA_900406375.1 Iberis amara | reverse complement strand
GGCTACTCATATACTACGGTTGGAGAAAGATTGATTGGTGTTAAAATAATTGGTCTCCATGATTCCTCTTGAACATGCCCATATTTTCCCTCACATGCTTTATAACAACTTCGTATATCTGTATACGACCAACAAGTCAACAACTCATCAAACTCCATTTTGTAATTTATTTCGTTTTCCAAAAGATAGCAACATTACTTGTTTCTTTTTTTTTAGCTCGTATGCTACTTCAAAAAATGCATAAAACATTATATAGAACATGTAGATCAAAGCTATTATGGTATGAATTAAAAAAAAGTAAAAAAATTTTGGTATTATCATTTATTTGTCAACAACATTTGTTATATACTATTTGTTATAATGTGAGAAACAAAATGCGTATGAATAATTTGGTTGTTATGTTGTAAAGAGCAGAAATAGTTATCTATGAATTCCAACCACCAAAGAAAAAAAAACATGGTTCGTTGAATGACGGCCGGCGGAGTAATTAACGCCGTTTATTCCGAAGACGGTGGCGATGAGGTGGTTGGATAAATAAAAAAAAGTGACAAAGTTGAAATTCAGTCAAAGTTGGGAGAGCTGCTTTTATATTAGCGCGTTTGTTTTTTTTTTTAATTATTAGTATATTATTATTGTCCCCTATAATTTCGTAAGCTCAAAAGATTTGGCAGTTTCAGATCTCCGGAAACCTCTCACATTCCCTACTCATCGACTCGTCTGATCGCCGGTAAGAACCTCTTCCTTGATAGATTCTTTGGATTGACTTGCCCAATTTGAGTTGAAACTGATTTTTCGTCACTTTCTTCATTGCTTGATTCAGTCTATTCTATCCTTGACGTCAGATTTGGATTGGTCACTCACTTTGAATAATTGTAAGATGCCAATTTATATTGATGTGGACAGATAGAAAGAGATGAGCTGCTTCAGGTGTTGCGATGAAGATGAAATGCATAAGGCTGCTGATTATGGAGGACATAACACAGCGAAACACTTTGGAAATGATGGAAGGCTCCAAGCCACTGAAAGTGCACAGAAGGGCTCTCAAATTGTGAAGGTGCAGCCAATTGAAGTACCTATAATCCCTGCTGCTGAACTCAAGGAAGCAACAGATGACTTTGGATCTAATTCTCTGATAGGTGAAGGCTCTTATGGTAGAGTATATTACGGGGTCCTAAACAACGACCAGCCTGCAGCTATCAAAAAGCTTGATTCCAACAAACAGCCTGACAATGAATTCCTTGCCCAGGTTTCAATGGTGTCCAGATTGAAGCATGATAACTTTGTTCAACTACTTGGTTACTGTGTTGATGGGAATTCACGGATACTTGCTTATGAGTTTGCTAAAAATGGATCCCTTCATGATATTCTTCACGGGAGGAAAGGTGTGAAAGGAGCACAGCCAGGTGCTGTATTGTCGTGGTATCAACGAGTTAAAATTGCTGTTGGAGCTGCAAGAGGGCTTGAGTATTTGCATGAAAAAGCTAATCCTCACATCATCCACCGCGACGTTAAATCCAGCAATGTCCTACTCTTTCAGGATGATGCTGCTAAAATTGCTGACTTTGATCTCTCTAATCAAGCTCCTGATATGGCAGCTCGACTTCATTCCACCCGTGTTCTTGGAACTTTTGGTTATCATGCCCCTGAGTAAGTTGCTACACTTTCACTTTCTTTTATAAAAGAATTGAATACTCCCCCCAAGTCCTTTGATTCTATATATTTCTGGTAACAGATATGCAATGACCGGACAGTTAAATGCCAAGAGTGATGTATACAGCTTTGGGGTTGTATTGCTGGAGCTTCTTACAGGTCGAAAACCTGTTGATCATAGATTACCCAGAGGCCAACAAAGCTTAGTCACATGGGTACTAACTCTACACATGTTTCATCTTTTTAGCTTAGAGTGATTAATATAATATGGTTATTTGTTTATGGCATCAGGCTACACCTAAACTGAGCGAAGACAAGGTTAAACAATGCGTTGATGCAAGACTTGGTGGCGACTACCCTCCAAAAGCTGTTGCTAAGGTAGGTACTACATTTTTCATATTATCAAACCGCCACTCTTCTTAATTCTTGAAAATGAAATCTCGCAGTTAGCGGCAGTTGCTGCATTATGTGTGCAATATGAAGCAGATTTTAGGCCGAATATGAGCATTGTTGTCAAAGCTCTTCAACCTTTGTTAAACGCTCGAGCCGCAGCTCCAGCCGATGGTTTACATTAGCCTCCCCCGTCTGATTTTTCTTACCGGAAATTGTTATACACATTCCAAATCTTTATGTGCATAGAAATCTTTTTGTGCTGCCAATATTTTTTTTTAAAACCATATCTTGTCAATTATTTCCCACAAATTTGACTCTGCCTAGTACACCCTTTCAATATATTTGAGGTGAAGACAAAAATCATTGAAATTATTATATATTCTTTCATATAATTATTCTGTTATGAAATTAGGACTTATATTTGGACATAAGGCTGTTTTTTTTTTTTGTGGTAACCATGGCTATTTTCTAATTTCTTAACAGAACAGTAAATAGATTTAGTGGAAAAATCTTAGGAAGAAATGATCATTCATGGCATAATCACAGATAAAAAACGCCACAAATCACTCATTGTCGTCCATTTAGTTTTGAAAATAGTCAAAACCCAAAACAAAAAGATATTCAAATTTAGTAAAACCATATAAACACTAATAGGTATATATATATATATATATAGACGTATGTAACCTCTCCTCTTCCATTTTCTAATCTATTCCTTTCCGATCCAAAGTCCAACCAAATTAAAAAAAGAGGAAAAGAAAATGAAGACTCCAATAAAAGTGGCCTTTCTCATTCTCTGCATCGCCGTAATCGCAAACGCATTCGTAGTCCCAATAAAACGCGACGCCGTAACAGCAGAACACGAAAAAGCCGTCGCCGGAGTCTGCAGCGTAGTGCAAGACAAACGTCTCTGTAGCATAACCCTAAGAAACGTCCCAAGCAATGATCCTTCGGTGTTAGTCCGTCAATTGGCGACGGCAGCAGAAGCGTCCATTAAAAAGGGCTTAAAATTTCTAAGCGGAATCAAACCCAAGTACCAAGGAAACGCCTTTGCAACAAACTGCATCACGGGATGCGAGAAACAGCTAAACAACGCCTTGGAAGACTTTGCTGATTTCTGGAAAGCTGTAGGACAGAACGTAACAAGCCTGGCAGAGAATTACTTCACATGTAAGAAGAAGATGACTTCCATCTTCAATTACCAGTCGACATGTTTGGATGATATTTACGACAAGACGTTGTTGAAAGAGGTTAAAGGAGGGATTGGACTTGGGAAAAGAATGAGTGGTGAGTCAGTTGATCTGTTCGCTGGAATGGACAAAGTCTTTAACACTCTCAACATTAAGACCAAACTTAACCAGCAAGATACCGATGCCTTGCTCCCACCACCTTTGTCCTTTTACTACCATTGATTCATTTCTCTATTTTATATATAATCTAATATATATATATATATATATATGTCTAATTCTCTCGATGGATGTTAATGCATCTATTGGATTCTCATTGTAACAAAAGGTTTCTTCTCATGTATGTTTGTCTATAATATGCTATATGGATTATAAAATCATGTATGGACCTCGTGATTGGAAAGGATATATATGGGAAAAATCTAATCAACCATAATAATAAAAATAATTTATTTATGGAATATTTGTATTTTGGTGATGTGTACGTAAACTTCAATTCCTATTTGTGTTGATTACCTAATGTTATTAAATTAATTAATTATTAAATAATCTCTCTAGTCTAGTCCCTTTAACAGAAACATCGGTTTTTAAGTTGTCAAGGAAACAACGGACGCACTGATCAAGAACAGATTCATTGAGCTTGGTCTTTTCTCATAACTGGACAGCCATGCTAGCCTGGACACTTAGAGATGCGGTTTACGTACTCCCCCTCCCTTATGCATAAGATTCTAGCCCAATGTGTGATATGTCTAACATTTCGCGGGAAAGAAACATCAGAGTTCATGATACCATGACAATAGTGCGATTTCCCCACCAATACTCTTTAGGATTAGAGCTCTCCGTAGCCGCCAGAAATTTGATCCACTTATGGCCGCCTGGCTCTACTAATTAGCGCGGTGAATTTTTTTTTTTTTTTCTGTAAGAATAGGGTCCTCTGTTTTTATTAGACCTGCGTTTGTTCAGGTCTTTTCATCATTTTGTAAGACCTAACAAACACAGGTCTAATACAAAAAGTGGGAAGATAAGACCATCTCCAAGAGGTTTTTTTTAGGTGAATTTTTTAAACATTTAAACTGAAAAATAAATAAATATGGGTAATTATTAAGAATCGATTTTTAATAAAGAGTTTTAAGAATCTTCTAAGAACCGTAATATGAAAAGTGGTTTTCTTTTTAATTTATTTTAATTATTTTTGTTTGTTTTTAAAATGAGGTTGTTTTTAAAGAACCAAATGATTCTATACCAATGGAAGGAATAATTAGAGTAAAATTTTTTTAAACATAAAATTAGTTCAATTGATTAGAAAAGTCTTGATGAGTATATACGTAATCGAGAATGCATGATCCATATTTAAATTCTGGAGGACTAATGCACGCTGTCAAAACTAACGATATTTACTTACCGCACATAGTATACACATATAATTATTCCCATATGAACCATTCTCGACAAAATTTACCACACACTTCTCACGCCAACATGAATACACACATTTATGTTTATATATATATATCTATATTTGTGGTAATCACATTTCTTTGGTACCAATATAAATATTGCTAGTTTACAAATTATGTGCTATTTTACAAATAACAAATGTTCTTTATGGGTCATATATATATATATTACTACATTAATTTATATATATATATGAAATAGGTCTGAGAAAGAACTAATTTTATCTGTTTGTTTTGTTATAGTCAATCAAGGCATCCCACCTTCTAATCAGGAGTTGTGTGCCATATTTATCTTGCGGTTGCCAATTTTAAACCTCACAACTAAGCAATTTAGATTGTTTCATAAGTTAACCGAAGACCAATATTGCTCAGCCATCCGTCGTCCGTAAATGTCTCTATCTCCATGCATGCACGTTCCAATTTTAGAAATCTAAAAGTTTATATAAAAACCTCTCCAATCCATTCACAATATATCTACTGGCCCCAAGTCATTCAACGGCTTGGCTTATTATTAACAAAACACCTCCTCTCCGATTAACCTTGGAAGGAAAGCGGAGGGAGATAAATATATAAAAAAAATAAAAATCAAAAATAAAACAACAGTATATATATAGTTATAGTTATTCCTTACGAAATGATTGGAAAAGTTGTAGTCTCGGTGGCCTCCATCCTCTTAGTGGTGGGAGTTGTCATCGGAGTCGTTGTCTATGTTAACCAAAACGAAGACACTCCTCTCTCGCCTCAGATGAAAGCCGTCCAAGGAATTTGCCAGGCGACTTCCGACAAAGCCTCATGTGTCAAAACTCTCGAGCCGGTCAAGAGTGATGACCCAAACAAGCTGATCAAGGCCTTCATGCTCGCTACACAAGATGCATTAACCAAATCATCAAACTTCACTGGCAAAACCGAAGGAAACATGGGCTCCACCATTTCCCCAACCAACAAAGCCGTTCTTGATTACTGCAAGAAGGTTTTCATGTACGCGCTTGAGGATCTCGGTACCATTGTGGAGGAAATGGGTGAAGATCTTAGCCAAATCAGTAGTAAAATCGACCAGCTTAAGCAATGGTTAACCGGTGTTTACAATTACCAAACCGATTGTCTTGACGATATCGAAGAAGAAGATTTAAGAAAGACCATCGGAGAAGGCATTGCAAGCTCCAAGATTCTCACTGGTAACGCTATTGACATTTTCCACACTGTCGTTAGCGCCATGGCCAAACTTAACATTAAGATGGATGATTTCAAGAACATGACAAGCGGAATCTTCGGTCCTTCCGACAAATCAGCACCAACACCCCCTGCCAACAACAAAGGAGCAGCTCCTGTTGTTGATGAATCTCCCGTTGCCGATCCAGATGGTCCTGCTCGTCGTCTTCTTGAAGACATTGATCACAAAACCGGAATCCCAAAATGGGTTTCTGGTGGTGACAGGAAGCTGATGGCAGAGGCTGGACGTGGCGGTGATGCTAGGATCAAAGCGACCTTCGTGGTGGCTAAGGACGGAAGCGGACAGTTTAAGACGGTTCAACAAGCCGTAAATGCATGTCCAGAGAAAAACCCAGGGCGATGCATCATCCACATAAAGGCTGGTATCTACAAAGAGCAAGTGATAATTCCAAAGAAGAAGAACAACATCTTCATGTTCGGAGATGGTGCAAGAAAGACCGTTATTACATATAACAGAAGTGTAAAACTCAGCCCTGGAACCACCACTTCTCTCAGTGGCACAGTCCGTAAGTCACTACTAATTAAACCTTCATTTATATATCTCTCTAACTAATATATGCATGCATGCAGAGGTTGAATCTGAAGGATTCATGGCAAAATGGATCGGATTCAAGAACACAGCAGGTCCAATGGGACACCAAGCCGTGGCTATCAGAGTAAACGGAGACCGTGCTGTGATCTTCAACTGCAGATTCGACGGTTACCAAGACACTTTATACGTAAACAACGGTCGTCAGTTCTACAGGAACATCGTAGTCTCAGGAACAGTGGACTTCATCTTCGGAAAATCAGCGACCGTCATCCAAAACTCACTCATCGTGGTCCGTAAAGGAAACAAGGGACAATTCAACACGATTACAGCAGACGGAAACGAGAAGGGGTTAGCCATGAGAATCGGTATCGTCCTCCAAAACTGCCGCATCGTACCGGACAGTAAGCTAGCGGCAGAGAGGTTAACGGTTCCATCATTCTTGGGAAGGCCGTGGAAGAAATATTCGACAACGGTTATTATAAACAGCGAGATCGGAGATGTGATTAAACCGGAAGGATGGAAAATATGGGACGGAGAGAGTTTCCACAAGACATGTAGGTACGTTGAGTACAACAACCGTGGACCAGGAGCCATTACTAAACAAAGAGTCAACTGGGCTAAGATGGCTACCTCTGCTTCTGAGGTTGATGAGTTCACTGTCGCTAACTGGTTAGCTCCCATTAACTGGATCCAAGATGCTAATGTCCCTCTCACCCTTGGACTCTAAACTAACCCTGCTTTCTTTTTGTATGGAACATATATATAACTATTAAAATATCTGTTATGTTGTTGATTTTTATTTTCTACAGTAATATATAAAATTTGATATATCCACTATGTTTCAATAACGGTTTTTCTAAATTATTTTCTGCAATTACAACGCCGCAAAGACAATTACCAAACTATCCTTACTCAGATTTGGAATTGGCCAAAACCCTCTTCCATTCACCGTTTCTCCACAGCGACGACATAAACCGCCGTCACGAGCTCCGGCTGCTAAACGGACGATTTCTGCCTTAAAACCATGAGGTTTCTGTTTCGTAAGAATGTGTTGAGTTGTTTTATTCGATCTTGGTCGAACCGTACGGATCCAATTGATCTTAGCATAAGATCGGTTCTCTCGTCGACAATTGTTCGTCTGTACACTACCGGTAGGTTTCTTTATATCCTCCAAAAACTTCCTCACTTTATCATAACTGTATGATCTGGATTGAATTCGGTAGAGGCTTGTAACTTGTAAGTGTTCGACATAAAGCTAGGAAACAACTTTCGATTGCTACTTAACAATTCACATTAGTTTGAATTTTGATTTGGTCTAGTGATTGAAATTTGGCTCTACGATGGCAGAAATGGAACCTCAGTTGTCTCCAGATCTTATTAAGATAATGGATCAGAGACTATCAGCTATTGAACACCGAAACGCTCTTCTTCAGAGGCTTATAAACCAGGTAATCCAGAGATTATTCCTCATCTTTGTATCAATCTTTCCCTTTCATAGTTGATTTTGACATGTTCAATAAACTGTCTTTTGTTGTTTGAAGACAGCCTGAGTACTCACAAGAAGAGTTTTCAAAAGCTAATAAGGAACTTCGGAAGCTTAGAGAGTCAATGGAGCTTATCAATGATTTGAGGGCCAAACAAAAGGAGATTGATGGACTGAGATCTCTGATGTCAGAGAGTTCGGATGACAAGGACATGCTTGATATGGCTGTAAGTGAGCTAGATGAGGCAGTGGTAGAAGAAAAAAGACTGCAGACATTGCTGCTAAAGTCTCTGCTTCCTAAAGATGAAGCCGATGAGAGGGATTGTATTCTGGAGGTGAGAGCAGGTAACTAATGGTTCTTAAACACTGCCTTCTTCCAACCTTATCCATGAATTTTAAAAACTGTTCTTCCAATATTTTGGTTAGGTACTGGTGGTGAGGAGGCTTCTTTGTTTGCCATGGATATATTCAGAATGTAAGTTCATCAATAGACTAAACGCAGAGGCTAGTATGCTTCTTTGTACTTGAACTTTGATTCTGTATATATAATGGTTGGAATATCTATAGGTACGAAAGATATTCGCAGAAGAAAGGCTGGAAGTTTGAAATTGTAGATATCACTGAGTCAGATATGAAAGGATATAAAGTAAGTGTTTTTTTTTTTTCCTGTTCTTCCTTATGTGTCTATAAGCATTCCGCTCTTGCTATTTTTCCGTGTGCAGCTAATATCCTGAATATATTTGTCAGGAAGCCAGTGCTGCAATTTGTGGAGCCAGTGTCTATGGAAAACTTAAGTTCGAGAGTGGAATTCACAGAGTTCAGGTATGTTTTATACGAGTCGCATTCTAATATTCATAAATTTGTATATAATGTTTTATTCTGGTTACTAACACTTAAAACATCTTTTGACAGCGTATTCCTATCACAGAGAAATCTGGACGAATTCACACCAGCGCTGTATCCGTTGCCATTCTTCCGCAGGCTGATGAGGTATCAAAATTTCTCCAATCCTAGTTGTGACACGACACCCCTTTTCTAGCCATGTTTCTGATTGCCTAGTGTTATGTGCTTGCAGGTTGATGTTCAGCTAAGGAATGAAGATTTGAGGGTTGACACTTACAGGTCTGGTGGCTCTGGTGGTCAACATGCCAACACAACAAACAGTGCAGTCCGGATAATCCATCATCCAACGGGGATAATGGTCTCAATCCAAGACGAAAGGTCACAGCATATGGTAGTATCAAATATTCTCCACTTGGTTAAACTTACACATCCTACTGATAAATTTAACACCCTCAATTTTTGTTTATGTAACAGAACAAAGCCAAAGCTTTAAAAGTTCTCTGTGCAAAGCTCTATGAAATCGAAAGGTTGAGAATACAGAACAGTCGATCAAAGTTACGGTCAGAACAGGTAGAGACAATGTGTTTTTTTATGCTTTTAGTCAATCTTTACATCATTTTTTATTAACAGATAGGCAGTGGAGACCGGTCTGGAAGAATCCGAACATACAATTTTCCACAAGGGAGAGTGACGGATCACCGTGTGGGAATCACTCACTATGCGATAGAAGATATGATGCAGGGAGAGAATCTGGATACCTTCATAGATGCCCTTCTCTTACGGCAAGAAATGGACGCCATTGCTTCTTTCAGTTCAACTACATGACATAGAGGTAGCATTTGCTTTGCTCCTTTAGAAAGTGTTTGTATGTTTTTTTAATAGATTTTGGAATAGTGTGGATTTTGGAACAGTGTTTCTTGTATGATCTACTTGCTCATATACTTGATGAGAAAACCTTAGCCTGTGGCTTATTTCTGATTATTTTGGAAATGTGCACGAGCGGTTTCATCTGACAAGTCTTTAACTTGTGACATATGGTTTACTTCTTTAGTTTACTCTCTACCTGTGGTACAAGGAGGCAATATTGACATATACTGTATAAGATGTGCAGTAAACCTAAAATATATTTGTGCATAAACAGAATCTGCTAACATCACAGCTGGAGGGGCTGAGATCTTGTAAAGACAAATACTCCTCCTCCTCCAACAGACCGACCCAAGAGCATGTTACTGTCTAGATACGACAGGTAATACAATCCTCCTACAGATCTCCTGCAACACAACAGAGGAACCATCTTTAGCATATCTTAAACATAGAATAGAAAAAGTTTACTGTTTAGTGTTTACCTTCCTGTACTGGTTGCGGTTACTGGAATCTGAGCGTTAAAAGTACGTATAAACTGCAAAATCTGGAAAATTAAAAAAGAGTTGTTAGCTTGGTCGTCTGTCTTCTTTGGTAGTATATTTTTACTCAACCTGTAGGCTTAAATATGAGCGTGGAAGTATTGCAGGTGCTATAAAAGCTTGAAGCTGCTCATTGATGTTTATGTTTCTAACACTTACCTGCAAAAAAGACATGGAGCTAACTGCATTCAGATTACTTGAGGCAAAAGAGTATGCTGAAAGACAACATTACTGGCCTCTTCAAACTGAAGGTAGATGTTCCGAGAAGAGATCTTGTCGAATTTTGCAGTAACAACAAGTGTTGCACCTTCTTGCTCCTGCCATAATAGAGTAACAATCTGGAAATGTGAAGAAACTGGACTGGAAGGTCACAAGTGGAGAAGAAGAAACCTCTAACAAGCTTGGAACACTCCATTGAACAACATTCCGGATGATCCCACCGTCTGTACCATCTCTGCACTCAAACTTCTGGAAGATCTGGCCCACCTGAAAAAAGGGAAGTCTTGCAGCTGCTTCAAACAGAACAACAACATCAGCTGCAGATGTATATTGTAGCCTCCATGTTCCATCTAACTTCACCAAATCAATGGCTTCACCACCGTTAAATCCTTCCAGAGTCACCTGAAAAGTTTCTACCATTTCCAAACTCATCTCCACTGATAAAGCAACAACAGCTAAGGAAATACCAGAGCTTCCTCGATGATAGAACGTTGATCAGAAGTGGCGCTGAGGCCTCGTTGGGTTTCTTGAACAGCTCTCAGTAGATCTTGTTTCTTGTTTTCTAAGTCAAGTTCACTGTCTACGACCTAAACAAACCCATTTGCTTCAAAGGAGCAAAAGAAACAAGAGCAGAAAATAGAAATGTGCAGAGAACAAACCCTAGCCATAGTCTCTCCAGCCACTCGACATGAGAATGTCTTCTTATGATTGGTAACGATGTTTAAGCTAAAAGGGTTGATTCTACGGACGCTAGACATTGGAATCACGGGGCAAGAGAAGGTCGCAGACGCAACCCGATCCATTGTCTCAAGTGGATAAGCTTATCCAATATGTCCCCACAGAAATCAGAAAATGTTTCTCCAAATATATGTATTTGATTACAATTTTGCAATTGGAAGAGAGTAGGTGTGTGAGGCCCAAAAGCCCATTATTCAGAGATCTTTCGGATTCTGATAATGGCAAGGCCCGGTCTATTTGATTGAAAAGTAATGCATTTATCCAAATTGTATCTCAGTTTCAAATCGAATTACACAAAAAAAAAACAAAAAGCTGACAATAAAATCCTCAAGGTATGCGGAGAATCATCACTTTGGACTCTGGAGATGCTTGCTTATCTCCTCAAGGTATGGAGAATATACTCAGCGTACAGATCCCTGTAAAAGAAGATGCGGTTTTTGTTTTATACTAATTTTGATCAGAGTTGGTAGAATGGTAACTTACATAGAGTACTGGATTGCTTCATGTGCTTTCTCTGATGGCAAGAAATCGTTGACAGCCACTTCCTTGTTCTCGTTCTTCTTGTCTACAATACAAATCAAATCAAACAAACGTAGATGTGATAATTTGAAATTGGAGAATGTAAATCAACAATAAAAAGGATCTTACAGTCTTCGAAGAAACGGCGTATTTCAGAGAGACGATGAGGAGCAAGTTGTTTGATGTCAGTGAAATGTTTGTACTCAGGATCATCAGCACAAACGGCTATGATCTTGTCGTCTTTCTCACCCTGATCAATCATGGGCATTAATCCAATGGCTCTGGCACGCAAGAAACATCCAGGAAGCACTGGTTCCTACAAAAAAGCTAATATTAGTTGATTTTCATTTGATGATGTTGTGAAAACACACACACACACACTTAATTATGAGTCGTCTTACCTGCATGAGGACAAGAACATCAAGGGGATCATTGTCTTCACACAAAGACCTGGGGATGAATCCGTAGTTGTGAGGATAAACAACCGACGAGTACAAGATTCTGTCAACCTTGATAAGTCCAGTCTTTTTGTCCAGCTCATATTTCACCTTACTTCCCTTTGTGATCTCAACCACCTGAACCAACCCAGAGAGGCACTCACTCGTCAGAAAAACAAAAAGAAAAGGTAAGATAACATACATTCATTCATACATACCACATTGAAGACCAATGGAGCTTCAGGACCTATCTCAAGGTCGTGCCATGGATGTGCAGCTACAGATCTCCTCGATAGAGAAGATAGAATCCTCTCGTTGAGTTTTGGAACAGGACGAGGAGACTCACTTGTTTCTTCACTCATCTGTAAGTAACCACACACCCTTTTCTTGAGATCTAATCTAATACACCAATTAACAAACAAATTTGAGATTTTGTATTAATTAATTACCTTTTGATCTTCTTTCGTGTTTAACTAACTTGTGCAAAAGAAAAAGCAGAGCTACGTATATTTATATACGAGAACCCCAAAGTATAATAATAGCACAAAGATTTGGTCAAATTTCATATCACAAGAGATATTCTTTCTCAGCCTTTCGATTCCTTTTCACAAATTAAATAGAAAAGATTGAAGGTGTTGGTCTTAATCGTGACTACCAATCGCAGTCACGATTAGAAGAAACGTTTCTTTACTCAAAACAAGTATAATGTTTTGTTTGCTTTTTCAATTGTCAAGAGTCATTAGTCATAGTATTTTGAATGAAGCTGTTTATGATAAATGTTACAGGAAGTGTGTGCACTGTGGACTAATACAAAAGGCAGACGAAATGTATCACTGATCTTGAACATTGAAAACAGAGAATTACAACACAACATACAAAAAAAGGAAATATTCATTCATGTGGAAGCAGCTCCGGTGGTTTCCAGCCGAATCCGTTTGGGATATTTCTGTTCCACAGCAGGATTGGCTCTACATTCTTTTGCTTCCATGGAACATCTTTTGTAAGGTTTGAAACCTGTTCTTCCTCTACTACTATGCTTTGAAGCACCCAATCCTATTCCTATTCCTATTCCTATGCTTCTCTTATCCTCTTCATTCTCATCATCATCACCTGCTGCTACTTGAGCTGTGCTGTTCAGATCAATACCCATTGGATATCTATGTTGCTTTTCCTCCTCTCTTTGATATGCAAAGCTTTGTGGTAATACCTCTCTGGAGAAGAGAGCTTGGAAGGCAATTCGACCCTGAACCATACAGTATTATTAGAAAAATGATATGAATAAAGGAAGTTAAATAATCATAAGAAGTCCAAGTACCTCGTCCGAGACAGCCTTCCATGGATCGGTTAAGTTGTTATTATAGTTGATTCTATTGCGGCGTGCAGTTTGTAACTCTACTGTTTGTACATTATTATTATTATTAATGTCTTCTTTCAGTTCAAGATCACCATTTTCTTGCCTCTCTGCCTCTACATCATCACTACTGGAAGGAGTGTTTGAGCCACACGAAGATCGATCAACTTGTTTTCTGTCTCTTGCTCCATCTGATCCCTTTGCTGAAGGCTGCTCATGACATTCTGGTTTACTCCCATTGACAATCTCCTCCGAGACATGTTGTGCATTTGTGTTGCCAACGTCACAGGATGGAGGATGAGAGGTGGTGGTGAAACCACCTGATAGCAATCCATTTGCAGCCCACCAAGCAGTTGCGGCTGCAACAGTAGCAGCAGCCATGGCAGCCAGATTTGGAGGTGAGGAGAAAGGAGCAGCAGCAGTATAGAGAGGCGGTGAGTGTAAAAGGGCTGACATAATATGATTTGGAAACGACTGATAGTCAACAGAAGCTAAAGAAGTTGTTATGGAGCTCCCAGATGGTACTAACACAGGGATATGCCTATGACTCCCCTGCTCTTCCCTTGAAGGTAAGAATTCCCGAAAAGTACTTGTCGTCTCTATACAACTTTTAATCGTGAAACAATCAGAACAGTTATCTTCCTGCACCGGTTTTGATTGTTGATGATCTTCATTAGCCATCTAATGTTAAACAAAGCACACACTATCTATCTGTAATAATTACAATATGACAAACAAGAAGAAGATGTCATTATTGAGAATGAAAATCAATCACCTCAGTAACACCGGATTTTGAAGACATGGAAATAGTTGGACATGGCAGATTTCTAGGATAAGGATTGGTTGGTTTACGTTTAGGACGTGGAGGAGGGATAAGTATGTGTAGCGTCGTTTGACCCACTGGCACACCTTTAGCTTCAGCCTCTTTCTCTACCTGAGAGATGAGAGTAAGTAATCTTGTTACTACCCTCTAGATAAAATGATACAGGACCTAGCCTGCTAGAAACTAACATTCTTCTGAAGATGCTAATAGACACATGTCTGGATTAATAATACTCTCTATCTACACCACACACATAACTTCCTTAAGACTACAATGAGAGTTACCTTGGAGAAAAACTTCTGAGCGTGGCTTCTTATCTGCACAGCAGTTTTTGTTGCTACATGCTCTGTCCAATTTGAAAGCAAATACCAAATTAGTTTCAAGAAACACCAAAGCGCAATAATAATAATAAACATCAAAAAACAACCTTCGATTTTCTGCCATGCTCTACCATAAAGCCTCAAGGCTTCAAGGAATCTATTATGTTCTTCCTCAGTCCACCTTTCTCGTTGCTTTGTTATCGTATATGGCTTCCTCGTCTATTTATTATATTCGTTTTCATTTTTAATTAACTAATTTTCACTACAATTTCCCTAATTTTAATTTGTAGTTNATATGAATGAATTCATCTAATATCCATCACTCTCTATCACAACCCAAACCACTGCCACTGCTTTCCCCTAATGCACCACACAATCTATTCAGGTTTTGAGAAATTAAAAGAGCCCAAAGCAAAACCAATCTCAAGAAACAAACCTCACACAGATTCAATGGATATCGAAGAAACAAAATCAGCCTGGACTGGCTAGATATCCCATGGATTTCGGAAGATTTTTCAAATCAAAATCTAAAAGCTTTGGATTCCTTCAGAGAAGAAAACAGTAAGAAATCGAGAGAAGAAGCAGGAGAGAAAGTGATCAAAAGACACCAGAAGCTACGGAGATGGAGGATCCTCAGCCACTATTTTTACTTATTATATTTAATAAAAAAATATCAGAGGCTAGAAAAGAATGGATCTGCCACCTGTCAAAATATAAGTGGCTAGTTCGATGAAGAAACTTCTATTGAGTTTCCATTAATATCCATCTCATTCGCGTACGGGCCACGAGTTAAGGGCTCCCTCAAGGGCTAAAACGTCTTACCATATTGTTAACTTGATATTGTGGGACCCACTAGTATCGCTCCTCCAGTTTCACGACACGTGTCCCATTTCACTAGAATCATCAGCAGTCGTGGACCCCTGGAGTGGAATCTCTAGCAAATTAAATGGGCCGATAGAATCTGGCCCATATATTTATTGCTGGACTCAAAAGGAAGCCTTGTTCTTTAAACGCAGAGAGCGGAAGTGAAGAATATTGTGCACCACTCTTTTCAAAATAGAGAGAAAGACTGAAATTGAAATTGAAATTGAAATTGAAATATAACAATAATAACAAGTTTTACTTACAATCCTTTATATTTGATGTTTTCAACTGTTATAACTCCTAATATCGCTAGGAATTTCTCGTATAGCCTATGGTGATATATTTTAATATCCATCAGAAGAATGTTTCTTAGTGAAAGATCAATCAAAAGTTACAATTTGAGAAGAGTGGTTGAGTCTATGACTATAAACGTGAAACGGGTCTTGTTGATATTGGGCTGTTAATATTAGTCATTCAAAGTTTGAAACCCAACATCACATTCACCCATGCCATCTCCGAACAAAAAGTCAACCCAAAAAACTTCATATACATGTATCAAGTGGGCCTCAATGCCTAGAAGACTCCAATTGCATAGGGCCCAGCCAACAATAACAAAATAATTCAATTTCGCCACTTTCTTCTTTCTGTGTTTACTGTTTAGTCAGTCCTGTAACCGGCAGTCGAATATCTGACGAATCGCCGCCGTTATATCATCGGCCGATCCCAAACTGCAGTCGTCTTCCATCTGAGGAACAACACAAAATCACTTGGCTTAATTTTTACACAGATTTTGAACATCGTAATTTGGGATTGCTCTTTCATTTTTATAAGTACCTTGAGGTTGAATGAATAAGAGACAGATGTAGTGGATGGTGATGTGACGTTGAGATGAAGAATAGTGAATCGAAGTTTCTCCAGCAAAATGATTGATCTTATAAGTTGTCCTTGTTTCCTCAGGCATTGAATTTTGAGATTGACGTGACTCTCTATTACTGTCGCTTCGATTTTGAGTTGTTCTTCTCTGCTCGCACGCAACTTGTTCGACGAAATGTCCCTCAGATTGTTATAACTCTGTTGAGTCATCTTTTGCGCCTCAAGGGATTGCAAGCGTTGCTCGAGGATCTTGACGAAGTCTATTGCTCCTCCAACTACTGACGCTTGGTCTCCCTGTGGATATTAATGCAAACATTGTCATTACTAAAGGTTGAAACTTTAAAAGTTGCTTTATATGTATGTATGTATGTACCCTTTGGATGTAGGAAGGTGGGATGAGGGAGCGAAGTGAGTTGAGATGTACGTTCATCTGTCGTCTACGGTTTCGTTCAACTGCGATATGTGTCATTCTTTGACTCTCCACCTCTTGTATGTTTTTTGTTGGTTTTGTTATCCTTCTCTTTCGCTTTCTCTTCTCTCCAGTCAAGCTGTTGTTTTTGCGTTCTAGTGGGTTTAAACGAAGCTCTTGGCTTGTTTTGATTCCTTCCAAAGATGGATTGTGATAGTAGTGGTTGGTTTCATGTAGAAGATAGCGTTCGAGTTCCCAAGGCTTTTCAAGTGTCTGGAGAGAGAGCAGTGCTAGAAAGTTTGGGTCTTTCAAGGAGAAAAACGAACAAGGGTCTTCACTTTGTTGCAACATTTGTAGAAATGGAATTGTTGTATCTTGCAAGCTCCTACTTGAGAATTGCTCTTCTTCAATTACAAAGCTTTGATCCTCTACAGATCCTTGAACTCCTAGGCTCAGGTTTTGATCCAAAGACTGCAAGGAAAAAACAAGAAAAAAAGGTGAAATTGAATGACTAATGAGTTTGGGTGTTGTACTTGTAGGTGTTGGTTAGTGGGTCAGTGAAGAGAAACAAAAGTAAGAATGGAATGTAAAAGTGTATTTGGTATAACAAACATCACAGCATTGAATGCAACCATTTGGGAGAGGAGTAAATGCAAGTCCACATCTTTGGTTACAGAATCAATAGTTGAAAGTAAAATTAGAAGAAAAACATTCTAAATTGAGATAAGATACATTACACAGAGCTTGTTTTGTCCTTGAATCTTCTCCATCCGAGATTGAGCTCTCTATCTCGCTATGAAAATGTAAATGCAAGGGGCTTTAAAGAGGTAAAAAACAGGAAACCCAAATAGTCACTTGTTGTTATGAAAACTTCTGAACCGAAAGCTGTTTGCTTTATATAGAACAGTAGTGTTAGATTGCTATGAAGATGTTGAAGAGAAATGGGAAATTGAAAACGAGATATGAGAGAGAAAGGGAAGAAAATAAAAGAGATGACAGCAGATATATGTTTGAGGACTGAAGATAAGTTGGCGAAGCTGATCAGAGCACAAAGAAGAGAGAGAGAGAGAAGAATGGTCCCTCACAGAAACATTATTGGCGGAGGGAGGCAGTTTTGTCTGGCACCGAAGACAAAATATTGTGGGGACTTTGGCTATTACACACAAGATATTGATGAAGAAGAGTAGTGGCTCCATTGATTTGTGTTTCTACATTCATTTAAAAGGATTGATTATGTTGCAACCCAACAAATAAAAAATCAAAGAGAGTGTTTCATACATTCTCAAAACATTAACCCGTGAGGTAAGGCTTATTAGCTGTTAAGCATATAAGTGTCGATGCCTTGGCTTTAAGGGTACTAACCAGTGTTTGCCTCTAACTATCTTTTTTTTTTTTTTTCATCAAATCAGTTGATCCAATTTCCCTTTTTATCCCTTGCATCTCTACAGTATTTACAGGATTCCTTGGATCTTGGTCGAACTTCATTTGGTTTTGATCCATTTGAGGGTAAACAAGAAGACTGCTTCGCTGCTTCGACCTTATCCATGTGTCTGTCTCAGTTGTGGCCTCTGTTTATCTCACGTGTTTAGTCTAACACAGCCAAACTAGTTCATTTGATCCAATACAACATATCCAAATACATTTGTCTGCACTCTAAGATCTCGTTCATACTAACTAGTGTGTGATAATAAGTAAGAGCCGGAACCATACCTACTAAGATTAAACCCTTTATTTAGTTGTTAAGAATGCCTTTATGTGTACTTACAAGAGCTCTGGTTACTTACTTTCAGGACAAACGTTGGCCCATTTATCATATTCTGCTTCTAACAGAATCACAAGCCCAGGAAGGAATAGTGCTCAACCAAACCAAACCAAACGATGATGACATATAGTATAACTTATGTAAGTTAACCAAAGCAGCTAAAAAGTAAATAAACGTACAAATATTTATAAAATGAGAATTATGCAGATACAAAGGTTAGCGTTCGATTTGTATAGTAACATGAGTGATGTTATACTCCCTGTGGATGTAATCAATGACTTTGTTGAGTACCAAATCTGAATCTGCTTCTGGCCTGATATTGACGTGGCAAGCTAATAGCACTTTTCCAACAGTGATTGCCCAAACGTGGAGCTCATGAACAGCCACTACTTCTTCCATTTCTACCAATCCCTTTTCTAGTTTTGTAGCATCTATATCTCTTGGTGTACTCTCCATCAATACTTCTAGTATGCTTCTTATCATGTTTATGGTTGTTCCCAATACTACTACCGAGAATACCAGAGTGCATATCAAATCAACTATCTTCCATTTTGGATTGTACCAAATGATACCTCCTCCAATCATAACACCAATGCTCTGAATGGAATCCCCTAGGACATGGAGATAAGCTCCTTGGACATTGATGTTCCTCTTTCTAATTTTCTCTTTATCCTCCAACAAGTGGTCATGAGAATCATCATGATCATGATCATGGCTATGACTGTGATTGTGATGGCCATGTCCATGATCATGGCCAAGTAGAAGAGCCATTATGATGTTGACCAGCAGACCAAACGCAGCAACAAGAAACATAAGAAAACCATTAACCTGAGTGGTCTGGGTGAAGAGTCTGATGATGGCTTCATAAACAATAATAGCAGTGAGCAACCAAATGAGTTGGATAGAAACAAGTGCTCCCAAAATCTCAATCCTGAAAAAACCATAAGTCTGAGTGGGTGTGGCTTCCCAACCAGCAGCCCAGAGGGAGAAGAGGGAGATGGCAAAGGCAGCAACGTCAGAGAGCAAGTGGGCTGCATCAGTTAATATAGCCAAACTATTGGATTTAATGCCACCAACAACTTCAACGGTCATGAACAAAAGACATAAAGCAACCGCAATACAAAGCTTTCGCATAGAAGAAGTGCGTTCTTTGGAAGCATTCTTAGAATCTGACAACCCACAAGCCGCTTCTCCACAGACTTTAATTGCCTTTTGTTGAACCTCAATGATGTGACTTGAAGACTCCATCTGAAACACACAAAAAGAAAAAAACAACATTCACTATTGAGGAATCCTTCCTAAAGGCTAATAAATCGAAAGAAGCAGAATTGTTTACCGAAAAGAGAAAGCAGTTTTGTGAAGAAAAGTTAGTTTGTGTCCTATCTCCTTTATTTAAAGGCAAAAAAAAACTGCTGAGAGAAGTTAAAAGTATCGGTTATATATCTATAACAACCATATGAAGGAATTCAACTAATCAACAACATGTCAGAGTAAGAAAGTGAGTGAGAGATTCATCATTTGTATTGGGTGGGCCTATTTTCTTTTAACGGATTCATAGTAAAGATCAACTGATAAATAATGTTAATGGGCTTTTTTAACCCATCACTTTTTGTATTGCAGACTCTAAATTGATAAGTAGGAAAAAAAGCCTTCAAAAGCCTTGTTTGCAATTTGAAAAAAAAAAAAAAACAAAGAATGTGATGTTATTTCACAACATGAGCATTGAGCAGTAACTAACTAAACCTAAAAAACGGTGAATAAATGTTTGAGATGCGTTGTTAGATTGCTCTATTTTTGGGTGTTGTTGGCTGCTGTGGTACTACTGCCTACA
Organism: Iberis amara; assembly: GCA_900406375.1. Lineage (NCBI taxonomy): Eukaryota > Viridiplantae > Streptophyta > Magnoliopsida > Brassicales > Brassicaceae > Iberis > Iberis amara. The sequence goes on along the minus strand of OVAV01000093.1, from coordinate 1,617 downwards.
CTGTTTGTGCCTGCTAAGTACAAAACAAAACAAGACACTTAGTATCATCCAAAACAATTACTCAAAATGTTTATTTTCTTTTTATAAAACCTGAGTCCGAGGTAGAAGTTGAAGCTGAAGAAGAGGTTGAAGAGCTGAATTGCTGATGAGGCAAGTAAGGGTATTGAAACAGAGGACTATTGTAATGATAATAGAAAGGATAGTACACTCCTGTTCCTGTTCCTGCCACTGGGTACGTTCTGCACAAGAAAAACAAACATACAATTTTACTCCTTCCATTGAACTACTGATCTTTCATATATATGATTCTGCTAATTACGTACCCATAAACATAATAAGGAAATGCAAATTGACCGATGTGTTGTTGATGAAACTCAGGACAAGTACTCCTCATTCCTTCATGTGTTTGTTTAATCACAATATAGCCAAAGATTATGGTGCATTACATTCTAGAGAGAGAGAGAGAAAGAAAGTGAAACCAATACCATGTTGTCGAGAACCAAGATAAGCAAGTCTGCAATCTGTTCTTCTTCCGTCAATCACTGGTTGCATATCCTCAACAGCTCTACTTGCTGATTCTTCCTTCTTAAACGTCACCTGATTCATATATATATAATTATGGAAACTTTTCTTCTAAATATATATATGTAGTAAAAATAAAATACAACATACAAATCCATATCCGCTGGATCTTCCGGTTCCTTTTTCAAAAACGACGTTTGCTTTCTCAATTTCACCAAACTGTTTGAAATAATCTACCAGTGTATCTCTCCTCGTCTTCCATGCTAAACCTCCAACGAATATTTTCCTGTATTTCGTATCGTCTTCTTCCATCTCCAATTCTAAACCTAAACCCCACATATCAATTATTCAATCTTTACTTTTACTATTATAAGAAAAAGAAGTTCAAGAAACAATACCAAAAAGATTGAAGCTTCTTGTTACTTGACACCCACGAGAGAAAGACGAAGACAATTCAGAGACCCAATTTTACTTTATCTCGTTAGTAAATGGGACTTAACAAACTTCTTGTTCTTGAATATCAAATACGAAAATGAAACATCTCTTTGTGGGCTTTCCTTTCAAGCCTATTTAACTAGGCCCGTTTTACTACACACTTTATACCAAATAAACAAAATAATTTAAATCATTATTTTGCTGGAATTATCAAATAAGAGATTTCTTTTTTCTTTTTTAATATATTTATGTACATCTGTCATAGGGGTGGGCAAATGGGAATTCGGGACGAGAATTTTAGGAAATGGGAACAGGACGAGAATTTGAGAACAAAAATGTATGTTCCATTTATGTCCCATTATAGATTCGGACAGGAATAAAATGGGACGGGAACGGGAATTCCAAAAACAAAAAAAAATCATATAACACTTAGATAATTTCAATGACACACAAGTAACAACCGCAAAGACCAAAACAATTATATGTGTGTTTAACTAGCATCAAAGTCAATTGTTTGTATTTTAAATAGCATCAAGTCTCATGTTTCTTTGTCCATTTAGGAAGGATGAACTTTTCTTCTTCTTTGGTCAGTTTTCTTAGAAGTACAAAAATAATTAGATTGTAATTGTTAATAATGTCTAATTAGATTTATTTTATATA